>VXCB01000140.1:0-99809 GCA_009613015.1 Mollisiaceae sp. DMI_Dod_QoI
AGAAAGTAAAAAGGAGAAAGTAAAAAGGAGAAAGTAAAAAGGAGAAAGTAAAAAGGAGAAAGTAAAAAGGAGAAAGTAAAAAGGAGAAAGTAAAAAGGAGAAAGTAAAAAGGAGAAAGTAAAAAGGAAAAAGGAGAAAGTAAAAAAATAAAAATAAAGTCACGTGCCCATCACCCATCCCATCTCTATCTCCATCCTCTAACCACCACCATTTCACTTCATCCTCATCTCATGCACCATATCGTCTTTAGAAAGACACAAATCCTCCTTCCAACTCACTTTCATTTTCACATTCACACCCATTGCCCAGGCCAGGACCCACTTCTAGACGACCCTTCATACCCGTGCGATCTCGTCCCGACAACCGGGTCCAGCTCCGGTCTCATCCATCTCATCCAATCAAGAAACATGATGACGAATGTTTGAATATAGGGAAGGATTTGATTCCTGCTTACTTTAAATACGAAGACATCAGGTGAGTGTCGGAGCTTTGAGGATGAAATTTGGGCTTGAGGATGAGAGTGGAGACCGCTCATCCTTCTCTTGTTTCTTTTTCCGTCCAAGCTGCTGTGGCGATGCGATGCGATGTTTGGACTTGGGGACTGAGGATTGGATTGGATTGGATTGGTTGGAGCTGGGGAGGAGAGTGGTGAGGTGAGGTGAGTCAAGGAATTGGAAAATGTGCGAATGCGTGTGGTGTGAAGGAGAAGAGTGGTCTTGAGAAGAGGTTAAAGAAAGGGGGAAAAAAAAGGGGAGCGAAGAATGATGGAATGGGGTTTACTTCTCTGCATGTCCTTCTCTGCATTCTCGTTCTCTGCATTTTTCTTCGCCTTCTTTGCATCTTTGCATAAATCCAAGTGAAATGTTGAAGCTGCCGAACTTCACATTCTCTCCTCGACACCTTCTCAGCCGAGGAAGGATCTAGTGTGACCGGAAGTTTTCAGCCTGTCAGCCTGTTTGTGACATGGAACTCGATCTCAGGCTGACGAACAGCTGATGCACGAAACACCTGCACCTGCACACAGCATAAATCACCTACTTCGTACACCTAGCATAATCACCTACCTTGCCTCACCTCAGCTCGATCCTTCGTTTTGCGGGGTAGCTCCCTGAAGCTTCACATGACTCGACCGAGACAGGATGTAAATGCCGTATCTCCGTACTGTACGAACACCTACTACACGTCCTGTAGATGTTTGGCTAGCAGCCATGGCAGTGTTTGAAGCTCGATCTGGTACGGAGGTATAATAAGCTCAGACTCAGGATCGAGCTCGTTACCTTCCGCGAAGGTTTTCGGTTCTCAAAGGTGGACGTGGACGACTCACGCATTGACGTCTCCAATTTTCCGTCCAGTTCGGTAGATGCTAGGTACTCGGCGTAGCTTTTTTTTTTTTTGGCGGGGTTAAAAACGCAGGGACCCCAAGAAGCGAAGTTACTTTTCCGTGGTGACTGGTGAAGTTTTTGAAAAATTTGAGGGACCGACTTTTGGAGAAGCCCGGAGCCCTAGGTGAAAGACAGGCTGCGAAACGCACGCGAGGTTATGGGGCCGTCTGCGCTGCGGTACGGACGTACATGCAAGGCGCTGCAGATGCAATGCAATGCACAGTCACATTGCCCTAGGTCAGGTACTTGGAGCTACTTCCCGGGCAACGGTTGCTCTGTTGCTTGCTGTAGATATTTTGATGTGATGGCTGATATCGTGTAGTGCAGAAAGGAATGCGTGACATATAAGGTGAGGATAATTCGGAGGAAATGGTGCTCAGAGCTGTGGAGCTTCAAAGGAGAAGAAACCCTTCGAAGATGCATTTTTTCTTCTCTCGGGGTGGGGAAGCTGAAGCTCGAGCTCGTCGGAGCAAACAAAAGTCTCTCCGTTGAGTCGGTTTCGCAGGAGCTGATCATCCCGTGATCCCGTGATCCCGTGATCCCGCGTATCTTTCCTCTCGTTTGTTTTGTTTATTTTCCTTGGCGTGTGATACTCGCGCTTTCTGACGAGCAGACTTCACCCGCGAAACGCCTGGTAGGTGGGTAGGTAGCGTAAGGAACCGATATATCCCGATCGGACACGGCAGCTTAAGCTTGGTGCGTAGCCTCGTAAGCGCTGAACCCCGCTGTCAATCAATTCTTGCATTCGAGCTGAGCTGAGTTGGATGCTGAGCGAGGGAGGGGTCGCCATTGGTCGCGTAGCATCTTCATGTTTGAGAAAGAGTGCCGGCGACGTGGTTATCAGCGGATGTAGTTGCATTTCTTGAACCTGAATCTATTTTTGCTTCTTCAAGGTCAGTCGCAATCTGACTGGGCGTTTGTTTCCCGCGGTCAGGAGATCATCATCGTGATCGTGATCTGGGTGTGCACTTGGAAAGGAGTGGGATGTGAATTGCGTGTTTGTGTAACCTCTGTTGACGTTTTGACGTCAGTAAACAAGCATCGCGTATCTCGATGATGCGCGTCTCCATCTGAATCTTGAATTGAAGCTTGCCGACGACTAGAACTGGTGATGAGGGGCATTTCTCACGAGTCACGATGGAGGTTGAAACTGCTAGACTTTAGAATGATGTCAGAGAGATTAGGCTCATCGAAGGCGTCGAGGGGGTTCGAGGAGCAGCTAGAGTCACGTTTCCTGGATTTCCTGATTTGGAGACGCGAGGAGAGACGGTGCACGCAGCCAGCCAGCAGCCAGCCAGCATGCATGCCGTGCATAACCTTGCTCGAGGCGTTTCATAGGGCCATGCGAGCAGGGCGGGTGCGAGCTTGGGAGGGCGGAATAATGATCAGCAGGGACCGGTCCATGGTCCATGGCTGCTGCTGCTTTTGGTTGCGGAGGGGGAAGAGCTTCCTGCTTTGGGATCCTGGCCGGGCAGGTGGAGGGACCGCGGGAGGATCTGACATTGGATGATTGGACTGTGAGCTCGAGATGGGATGGATCGTGGATGGCTGGTCCTGGCGCTGCGAATCGCCATGGACTGGTGGGCCAACGAGGGAGCTGAGACGAAGGTCTGGATGTTTTCCACTCGCTCGTTCTCAAATGAGCACGAACAGCTCAGCAACAGCTCAGCAACAGCTCAGCAACAGCTCTGCAACAGCTCTGCGTTTGCATGTCCTACCACCTGATTTTCCACTCTTCTGGTACAGTACAAACTACTCGGCTGCCCGCTGTCATGTCCCATACAGTACCCGCGATGTCGCCAAATTGCATGCTGACGCTGCGTCTGCTCTCTTGGCGTGTGAGTGCGTGTGAATGGTGAGTTCGATGGCGGGATGCCGACGTGGAGACCGCCGACCATTGAGGCTGAGCTGATTCCTGAGACGCAGCGTGTCTGACGCTCTCAATTGGCTGGTCGGCCGTTGAGCCTTGTTCTGGTGCTGCATCTGGTGCATGTTGGCGTCGGTGCAGATGAAGAGGGACGACGAGACCCTGGCATTTCCGATAAGAGAGTCGCGAGAGGAGGGAGAAGAGAGGAGAGAGTCAGCCTTCTCGACGGTTGGCTGGGACACCTTCACCGCTGCCCCTCGCTCGGGCGGGCAGCACGTGTGCGCAACTGCGGAATGGCAGGGCGGCTACGGCTGCGATGGGATGGTTACGTGCAGCTTGGGAGCTGGACTGGCTGGATACAGCAGGTCGAGAGGGTAGGAAAGACATCTGATCGACTACAATTCTACTGTAATCTTCTAATTCCAGCTGCTGGCGGCTCAGGCTGTTGGCGGTCGTTCCTGGCTGGTGGCCACTCCCACTGGCCACTCCCACTGGCCGTCTTCCCGCGCTTGCTCGCCGAATTGTGGGCGTTGTGGGCAGCCGAGCTCTTACGTGAACACATCCCCGCCCTTACTGATCTGCCATTATCGCCGTCTTCCTGTCTTTCCAGGGCGACACGCTGGACGGGGATGCACCGTTCTGGAAGTGATGTGACTGAGATAATTGGATGCCCAGATGAGAGAGGGATGATGGCATCCCGAAGAGCAGATCAGAGCAAGTTTGGGTTCGCGGGTTCAGCGATGCGGTGATGCAATTGCCAGCGGGCGGGAGACGCGTTTGTAAATATTGACATCGCGTCGACCGCAAGCTTCAAACAGCTGCCCGCGCACAGTTATGCGGGGTGGGCTGTTGGATGTGCACCGCAGTGCATCACGACCGGACTTGGGACAGGACCTCCGTGATGATGGGCGTGCATCGAGCATCTGAAAGATGAAAGATGGGATGCGACAGGAACCTGGAGCAGAACCCGGAGCGGATCAAGCAGATATCATCCTGAGACTGGAGAGGAGCTGTCAGGTTGACTGATGACCGAGGAGTCGAGGGCCGGTGATCTCGTAACCTGGATCTGGACCGCCATCTTGAGACTCGACCTCGAGCATCACCGTGAGAATGCTCGTCCTCGACTCCTCGCACGCAGTTGCTTGGTGCTTTGTGCTCTGCTGCTCCGGGTAAATAATGCTCACAGACGCGGCGATATGCTGCCCACAGACAACGTGGAGGTCTTCTCCCCTTACGAACACTCTATAGCAGCTGGCACCCGGTCGATATTCATCAAAACGCAGCAATATCTCCGACCAGACTTATCAGTCAGCGTGTACAGTGCAGTACCAGCGGTAGCAATGCGCGGGATCCTACTCTCATCCTAGACACGGGCCCTGCTGGGACGGTTTTGCTTTTTGGAAGGTTTTGGCTGCCCTTTCTAGAAATCTCATAGGATGCTCCCCCTAGAGTCCAGACACGCGAGACATCTGGATTCTGGATTGTCTTGCATGACGATATACGGAGGTAATGAGAGAACTGTGAATGCACGATGAAATAATCAATGGCTCCAAGAGACGATAAAACAAGGCATTCCCGCCCTGGATGCTCGGCGTGGTTGTGACGATCGGTGGCCTTTGTGCAGACCTTGCTCGCAGCATTCACATCACTGCCCTCATTGCCATCTCCTGCAGCCGCGCTCATTCACCAGCATCCGGTCTGCACCTGCCCGGTCGGTCGTCGCCCAGATTTGCCAGATTTGCAAGGAACGCTGCTGGTCTCTGGCCGGTCGCTGGTTGGTCTCTGGCTCGTCTGTCTGCTCGCCTGCTCGTCTGCTCGTCGCTGCTCGTCTCTGGCCTCTCTCCTGGCTCTCTCCTGGTCTCTCGTAACTGTCGTTCCGCCTGCAGGCCAAATCCCCGCTCGCGCAGAAACCGCACTAAAACGGCCGGGCGACGACGAGGGTGACCAAATCGTCCCGACAACAACCCTCAGCGGCTCCACCACCAGAAATCCCATGCAGGCTTGCCCGCTTACTCCTTGCTCCTTGCACCGCGACCGTCAACGCACTGCCAGGGAAACCACACAAAACCACTCCGTTCCCCGTTTGCTCTGCTTCCTCACCTCTTCGCCATCGCCCTGCTGCGTCCTCAACCACCTCTTGTCGTGCCAGTACTTCCATTTCGAAAGGCCTCCTCCCAGCCTTTCGTATGTACTGTACAATCTCGACAACGAGCAAGACTAACTACACAGGAAACGCCACGACCAATTCTCCGCGCGGGCACAGGCACACAAGAAGCACGAACATCCGCAGAGTCTCGATGTATACGACGAGTCCCTGACCTCAATTTCGACCTCGAACTCTGCCATTGAGCTCAGTGGAGGGTACGGCCATTGGACCTATCATCTCCCATTATCGCTGTCTCTGAATTGAGCTACCTCGAGCATCGCGATCAATTGACCTGCGAATTAATTCCCTGCAGCGGAATACCCCTCGAATAAGGTTCAATTAGACATACGACGGAGCTGGAGATAGTCGGACACGCTCTTATGTCAACATTCACTATGGAGGCTTCATCACCATTAGCTGCCATGCAGGCACCGTCCTGCATGCCAGCTTGGGGCCGCAACGACATGTATACCTCACATCCGCATGCACATCTATCCGGCAGCGCGTTTGGTCCTAGTGCATTCAATTTCAGAGATCTCAGCATGAAGAGACCTAGCAAGCCAGACTACTTCCAGATGAAGCCGGTTCGTGGATCTTCTCCCACAGCTAGTCTGGCGGCGGATCTTTCACAGAACTTTCATATCGATATGAGGTTGGTAGACTTATCTCTTTTTTCTTTGGCATTACTGACGCGGGCAGCCCCCAATTACCAACACCTCGTCGATCGCTCTTCACATCGAACCTGTTCGGAACAATTGATCTTCGGGGTAAGAGTGGCAGACTGAAGGATGCGCAGGAGATGTTAACAGTATGCAGAATCTGTCACAACACCTCCGTTGCCATCATCTTCCCCAGGTCCGTTGAACGAAATGATGGATATCTCTCCCTTACCTCACAAGCAGCCATTCTTTGCACAAATTGAGGTCCAATCCCCAACACCAGGTCATACACCATCAGAAGAAATCGTAATGCCATCTTCGCCGCCTCGGCCGGCCTTTTTGGAGGCTCCAAAACCTTCCTATGGCGCAGAGTAAGCCAAATTACGCATTCCAATGCACAGACATGCTAATTTATCTCAGGCGACGGAAGAGTACATTAATTAGACCCTCCCTCAACCGAACCAAGGGATACTCCACGAGCACCTTGCCCTCTCGAAACCCTGACCAATTGCCTCCCTTCCGCTTCGGTGCTGGAAGTAGCAAATTGTCGACCACTACCTCGATGTCGCTCGGCGAGTGCTTCATGGAGTCACCACCACAGGAACGCAGACCTCAATCGGCCAACAGTCCGTCGATATCTAACTTGCCTCCTAAACCAAGCAGAGCATTTGGAAGCATGAATGGTGTTTCAATGCGCAATGGTTCACCAATTGGCAGTCACACTAGGAGACCTTCCAATCCGTTAATTCGGCCTAGGAAGCAGTTCCGACGATCATTGAGCATGTTTGAGCACCCAGGAGATGTCATGAAGGGAAAGAAGGATGAGCAGCCATGCACTACGCTCCATACCGTCATGGATGTTGACGAACTACATCAACCAGTGTTGCCACACTTTTTCCAAGAAGGACAGCCCGACAGCATTCCTCGAATCACCCGAGAGACATTACTCCAGGTTCTCGATGGCAACTTCAACAGTCAATTCGACCAACGTATGATCATCGATTGTCGATTCGAGTACGAGTTTGAAGGAGGGCATATTGATGGAGCTGTCAACTACAATGACAAAGAATTACTCGCAGGCCAACTATTCGAAGCTAGTCTTCCTGGCAAAACCCTCCTAATTTTCCACTGCGAATACTCCGCTCACCGAGCACCCATCATGGCTCGTCATGTGCGAAAGCAAGATCGTGCTACTAATGTCGAACAATACCCCAAGCTCACTTATCCAGAGGTATATATCCTTGATGGCGGATACAGTGGTTTCTTTGCCGAACACCGAGCTCGCTGCTTTCCCCAAAACTACGTTGAGATGGATGCTAAGGAGCATGCATATACATGTGAACGTGAGATGGGAAAACTCCGTCACAACCGAAACAAGCTGAGCCGAGCTCAAACTTTTGCTTTTGGTCAAGGACAGATTGACGATAGCCCTACCGCACCCAATCGATCCAAGACTACCGGTAGTGACCTGATGATGACAGGAATGACATCCCCAATGCTGGGTTACGATCGAGGACAGGCACGACGTATGGTCTCATACTAATATTTGCATTGGCATGGCGTTGTGGCATTTCTTGGCGTTTGGGTTCATCTATCAGCAGGTCTCCTTGACCGATCAACTCTGACCGCTTCATCTTCGAACATCGAGCGGTACATTTCCCATTTCCATTGGCGTTGGCGTGCATTTGCATTGGCATACTTTTAAGTTAGCATGCGCGGCATTACCCTTCGATCGGATTGCCTCGAGTGGCAAGAGATCGATTGCAAAACTTCTTTTTTTTCTTCCTCTTGGATCAGGAATCCTGGACCACACTCTTTTGAACCCTGACGGCTTACGCCAAAACGAAGTACACATACAACGAGACGATCGCATATGAGAATATCACGATCAGAGAACACCAATAAGATAAACCTTTTTCTTTTTTTCCTTTAGGTCATGTCGACAGACCTCGACCTCTTTCTCCCCGAAATCGATTACAGAACGTACAGTACATATCAGAATCCCATCATCATTGCACCTCCGCACATCACCTCTTCGAATCTTCGATTCCTTGTACGAGCTTCAACATACCCTCCTCTTAATCCGTGGCTTCTTTTGCGTTTGGGTTTCGCGAGCACTGCTTGTTGCTTTGCATTGAAATTGCATCTGGTCTCCATCTTTGATATGGGAGATGAAGTGAAGCTCGAGAGAGACCGATTTGGAAGGAGCATAAGAATGAATTGAAGAATGGACATGGAGATACATGAGAGAGGCGTGGAGTGGAGTGGAGTGCAATATTGATTGTTAGAGTATATTGATGCTGGGTTGAGCTAGATCGGGCTATTTTTTTTGCAATGGCATGGATGGACTGGTCTGCTCTGCTCTGGCTTGATGTTGTCCTGTAGAGTGGCTGAGATTGATTTGTTTTTATTGTCGGTTTTTACGCATCGCATTGCAAGGCGGCCGCATTGGTGGAGATGGAGTGGAGTTGAGAGATGAGAGAGTGAGTGAGTGTATGAGAATCCAGCAGCGAGATGAGCTGAGCTGAAGTGAGATGAGATGAGATGAAGTGAGATGAGCAGACAATAGCTATGCCGTTTCTGTAGCTGTTGATATTGAAACCCTTTTCAAGTCTTTTGATCTTCTGGTGTTTTTGTGATAAGCTTGCTCGTGTCCTCTTGCTTAAGTGTCCTTCCTCGACTTATCCCATCCATCCATCCCCTTCCTACATCCAGGGAAAGATGGGATGGGATGGGATACAATAATTGTTATCAACATCATCATCCCTCTTCTCTGATATATATAGTGATATGATATGATATGACATCAACCTACCTACCTACCTTCCTTCCTTGGAACCCCCTTATCCATCATCATCATCATCATCATCATCATCATACCTCGTCTCTGATATAGAATCCCGCTTCTATCCTTGGCCATCAATCAATCAGATCAGATCACGGAACTTCACATTACTTATGGTGTGGTCACTGATCTTGCTTTTAGGTTTGGACTTGGACTTGGACTTGGACTTGGACTTGCTTGTTAATTAATGAATGATTTAAGTAAGGAAGGAAGGGGGGGGTGTTTTGAGTTAGTTGGTTTTTAATTGTTTAGCTAAGGGTAGGGTGGGGTGGGGTGGGGTGGGTTATTCTTTGGATTTCCTTTCTTTTGGTTTGTTTGTTTGTTTGTTTGTTTGTTATTTATTCTTGGCTTAAGCATCTGATTTATTATTTATTTATCATATACGGCGTGGATTTAATTTTTGGACTTCAAGACTTCAGCTCTGAATTGAGTCGAGGTTTGTTTGGCTGATCTTAGATAGGATAGTATGAGTGAGTGAGTGTTGGCCAGACACTGATTTTGCAATCTACCTATACTGTGAGAAGAGCTGATAAAAGGAGGGGCCCAGGTTTGGTTTTAGTGATAGTTACTTTTTGTGGTTTCGAATATTTATTTATTTATTTGTTTGTGTGAAGTGAGTGAGTGTTTTTATACCGGCTAAAATTAGGTAGAGAAGGATGATGAGTGGAAAGTATAGTTATCGTTTCTAGTTTCCTTATATCTTTATAAGGAGAGCACTTTTGCATAACGTTCATCTAACAAAGCAAAGGATCGAAACTTCCAAGTGCGGTGATGTCACGTGCTTATCCCTGAAATCCCATCGATTAGGTCACACATGCTCTGGGTGTTTTGCTGGAGTAAACAATGTTCATATCTACTGAAAATGAGGTCTCGATTCCCATTTCATCTCCTCTTAGTCTTGGAAATCAACTCCGTTTACACCCGCTGAAAATTATATCCGGTAGCAATACCCTAAATGCTAACTGTCCTCACGGGCAAGTCCCTTCTACGATCTCTAGGCCTAACTATGCATCTTCCGAATATGCTCCATCATCTTGTCTTTTCTTCCGGTCTGGTAGAGACAGGAGTTGTGAGGGCAGGGAGACTTTAATCCATGGATTGTGGAAATGTGGCGCTGGAGGTCGGGGATGCGTTTGAATGTTGCGTTGCAGGTGGGGAGAGGACATGTTGGTTTTGGGTTTTGGGTTTGGGTTTGGGTTTGGTGGTGTGGAGGAGGAGGAGGAGATGGGTGGTTGAGAGAGAGGTCGAGGAGTGTGTTTGGTGATGGTGATTGAGGTGGTGATTGGGGATAGGTGGGGGTGTGGGGATAATTGGTGGTAAGTGGATTCGTTGATATGCCGCTGTCTGCCATGGGGAAAAGCTCGTTTGGTGAGGTAGCTGGTGAGGGAGCTGGTGTTGTTGATAGGTGGTTGGATAGAGGAGGTGAAGAGGATGGATTGTAGTGGATGGGTTTTAGATCGTGTTCGGTGTGTTGATATGAGAGTTGATATGTTGGATACGGTTGTTGATGAGAATGATCTAGATATGGAACAAAGATGATAAGGGTGCCGCTGTTGGTGACTGGCATAGGAGGCCATGAACAAGACTGGAAGGGAGTATGGACTCCGAAGTACTGGTCGGGTGGGAAGGGCAAAGTATATAGATTGAGAGGCTGAGACGAGTTCGAAAATGCAGAGATGTCTTCGCTCTCGCTGGTAGGCGTATGCCTCATATCAAGAGGAACATTCATCTTGTGGAAGTCAAGCAAAATAACACTGCCACGTGATTCGCGCCCGACTGAAGCACCAGAGAAATGTTCGAATTGGAAAGACTGAGTAATGAAGACAAGAAACCGAGAACTTAACTATCTTATGACTCTCTTGATGAAATGTCGGTATCATACACACTCCAAGAATTATCTGGACCGCTGCATCCATTTTGGGACGAGCGGTGGTCAACATCAGCGGTGATGCTCTCTTCTTGCAATCAAGGCATCCTCACAGCCTTGTATCGGGCTCTCTAATGACGGTACTAGGCCTATTCAGCATCAGCGGTCCTGAAGATGTGTCGGTAGCCACACGGTGAAGCGCTTCTTGGAGTTGCGGGATGAATGCCACATCGAAGTGACACGTGCCGTCCGTCGAGCGGTGAAGACCGCCGTGACCATTTTCGGCCTAGTGTCGCCAAGTAGATCTAGGTCTCACTGGGATCCGTCTCAGCTCCTCAGCCTCGTCGCGCTCACGACAGGCCAGAAAATCTTACTTGTTCTTGGATAAATGTTTCCTTTTTGAATGTTTTCTATCTAAATGTGCCTAATTATTTTTTTCGCAATCTGATTTTTGAATGTTGTTTAAATTCCTCGTCTTACTACCCGACCTCAGACCTCGAGTGCCCCCCAGTCTTCTGTCTTTAGCCCTAGGCTATCACGAGGTCCTTACAGCTAGCTTATACCCAGTGAACATTTTAACCACTCTTTTCGCACACCGGAGCATATTGTGGTCTCAGCCTATCGGCTTAGATCTATGACCATGGACCCTGCCCTGACAGATGGAGCCGATATGATGGAGTGGGGATCTACCTCCAGCCTACCTACAGCCACTTTGCCATATCTACCTTTATTTTCACCTACTACTGAATATTCTACAATGGATTGGAGTGCTCCTGGCTTTACACCTAGCTTTTCAGAAGGATTCGATATGCAAGCATTAGAGCTGTCACCATTGCAAGCGGATTTCCAATTTGCCACTTACACGACGGAATTCGGAAATGCCAACTGGGCGGAATTCCAAAATGTCATGTGCGATAGCACCCTTGATAATACTTTTGGGAACCCAGGATACGGAAATCCATCTCCTGCACTTTCTGTTGGAAGCGGGCATCTATCCATTGGCAGTGGTAGGAGCTCAAACCATTCGTGGTCAAGTTGGAGAGGAAGAAGCAAAATCAAGAAAGTGTTTAGTCGAAGTTCTAGCATATCTGGCCGTGCTAAGAATGCCATGAAAGAAGGGATGTCGAGCTGGAGTCTAAGCGGTGCCAAGAAACATGTCTCACCTTCGCCGAGACGCACTGGAAAATTGACGGATGGGGTTCGAGCGGGCATGCGACTGCTTAAAGATCAAGGAGCTTGTTGGAAATGCAAGATACTTAAAAAATCGGTGAGAAAAAAGGCCTTTGACGTCTTGGTATCGGGCTGATAATTATAGTGTGACCCAGGTGACCCCTGCAAGGAATGCACATCTTCCACCAAGGTGGCCTGGCAAGAAGTTGGCTGCCAAAGAGGAGCTCTTGGTGCAACCTATAAACCAGCCAACCTATGTTCTTCGGCAGAGCTCCTTGAAGCAGACTCTCAACCATACCTCCCAGAAGAAGAAGACTGGGCAGCAAAACAAGCCGAGGCCAATCGGCTCTGGGAGGAAGAGATGCGAACTCGTTGTGCTGAGATAGGAACTACTAGGCTGAAGATTCATCAGAAGAAATACTCGAGTCATTTCTCACAAGAACAGCTACCGATGTTGTTCCTGAAAGGACCAGCATTGAAACAACAAGTAGTCAAGGCTATGAAAGAGCTTGCTCCTAGCCTTGAGGAACCAAAGCGAAAACAGGAGGTATTCATGCTTCTGTATCATGCATCGTTGTACGAAGAATGTCTTGGTGAAACAACATCTCAAACAGTAAGCACAATATATCAATCCATATCCCGAATTCTACTATATTTCCACGACTGACCTCATCCAAGTGTAATCTGATTCTTCTTTCGATCCGCTGTCTAAATCATTCCTTGGACGCCATCCGGAGCCAGCCATCTCCTGCAATTCTCCACCATGCCTGCAAACCCAAAAGGTGCGGCCTCCATTCCATCGCAAAACTCCAACAATCGTCCTCCAGATACATGGACGCCCTCCACGATGTCATGTTTAGCAAAGGGGGCCTCTCAAATCATAGATACTGGTGGTTAGCCATCTTCTACAGTCTTTGCATCCAGAGCCTCGTCCGTGTCAATTTGATCAAACTCAGCGGGCACTCGCACCAGAACTTGGATCGGAATTCAGATGCCAGGCTTTACTTACACTCCTTTATCTCTCTATTTGAGGCCGCCTCGGCAGAGAACGATCCTCTCACGATGGAGGACGACTTATCACCAGGGGAAATGAGCCAAATCATACTCGCAAGGATTGCAGTCAATCCCTGGCATTGGGAGGAACGCGGTATTCATAGCTCTTATGATCATTTGAGACGCATTTTCGATGTGGAACAGAAGGTTGATAGGTCTGGGGAAGAAAATAGGAACCAAAATGCCGACTTAGATAGCTCTTCGTGACAGGCATCCCGATCTATTATTACAAAGAGGCCGCCTCCTATTCTCCAAAATCTACCTAAGAGATCCACCTCCTGTTCTTATGCCCATCGCAACTTCATCATCGGTGAATGGATCAAGACCCAATCTTGAATCTCAGCATTAATTAATGAGGCTCTGGTGAAACATACCTTTAAGCTACTGGCTTTGCTATTATTAAAGGCTTGATTTTCATAGAATTAGTGATAGAAAAGAATACAGCATAACAGAGAGAACTTTAGAGAAGTTAATCTAAAATGACAGTAGCACACGATAGTTGACAACACAAGATACCTTTCACTCCAAAAACAAAGAACGGAAGATGAATAAAGGTCCAACTATCTCATAATGTCGGAGGCTGTTTGAATATCCCCATGTCCGATCTTAATGGAAATGGGGACAGAGAATGGAGGTGACTCATGCCTGAGTCCGGGTACTTGATGAAAAACACCCCTTTTCTTTCCTTGTGGTGTCTTCTGTATCTCGGAATTGTTCGCGGTTTTATATTGTAGGAAAATTTTAGAAAGAGGGAAAGAGAGCCGACACGCTAGTGCTGAGTCAGTGGGTATGATTCACTTATTCAGATGGAGAAAGAACATCATAACCGAGAATGACTCCACCAATGTTAAGAGGTGAATATTTTGCACTTAAGGTTTTTCACTTGCTTTCAAAACACCCCTTTGATTTTCGAGACCCAATTTTGGCCAAGATAGCATCAGTATTATATTACTGGTACTCTATGAGGAGCTATTGGATACCAGCCTAGTCGTGCTCGGCGTAAAAGGACCCAGATCTCCGAGCCACCTCAAAAGGGGTTGGTCACGTGACTCTCGCTTAAGCAGGCAGACATCCACTTCGAAAAGTATAAAGGGGACGCTTGCCCCTCGCTTCTCCCCCCTTCGCACTATCACCTTGGTATACCTCGCTTACATACGCCCGACCTAAACTACAACCATGTGCGGCAAAGGAGTCGATCAGACCATGCGTACTCCACAACGGTGGCAAGTTCTAGCCCTTGAGTTGAAAGAAAGGCATTGTATGGGAAATGAAGAGAATATGGGCTTCGAACTCGGGAAGTCGTTCTTCACCGACAAGATCAACTTTGATGTCTGGGGGGCCCTCGCTAGACCCGCGGTCCCTGTCGTACAACAAAAGAAGATTGAACCAGGAGACGATCGAGATGATGATTACCCTTGGCGGAGGTCTCTTGGCATATTCGACATTCTGTCAAACGAACTTGTCGATATGGTCATTGACAATGTGTCAACATCAAATGACAACGATCTTGTTGCTCTAGGACTTACATGTCAAGGCTTTTGGGAACTTGTCGTGCAACGAATTCAGACTCGATATATCAAGAATGCAGCTCCATGGGCTGGGAAGAAGATTGCTTTGTTAGGTTCATGGTCAACAAGCCTTCCAGAGTCCTTCAGCCAGAACAATCTTGCTTCGAATATTATAGAGGACGCAGAGTGGCCTATCACTCGTCATTTGTCGAGGACCTTATTTTGTTTGATAGAATCTGAAGGCACGGCCCTAAGGACGACTAAGACTAGAGAAGCAAGCTTGATGAATACAGTGGATCAGTATCTTGCTCAATGTCGGATACCGGAGTGGAGATGGAAAGAGATGAAAGAGCAGTTAAAGTGCCCGGAATTGTTTCCTTTGGATCGAGAATGGGTTCTTCGAAATTTGACAACTCGGGAGTATGTCTCTGCATCCTACACAGTGGGTGTTATTCGGGCTACCAAGATACGATTGGTGGATGCACTACTATCGAAAATTGGCTGGTCCGATAACTTGTCATGGTCAGATCAAAAATTCGATGAAGATGGATGGGCGGGACAATGGGCTGGACATTGCTTTGATATTGTGACGAAGGAAGTCCAGGTGAAGGAAGGAGGATCCGAAGCTTGGAAGAATGTTACCGATGATGTGGTTCGGCAAGCAGAAATGTTGAGATAGAATCCCTTAGCATATCCGCAGAATAAGTAATGTCAGATATGGTTTGGACGTTCGTTCGATTGAGATATTGCCTAAATATGAGGCCGCCTTGATAACTGTCCTGAAGCCATGTAAAAGCCACTTATGATAGCAGTCCAATACAGTTTCAACAGAGTCGGGCCCGGTTCAATTTAACCCCATTCGCTAGCGGCCGTGCAGTACCACTTCTCTCACTAGCGAATGTTGGGTAATGCCAATGTTAGCACTGCAGTATTGCGAGTAAGAGCAGCGAGGTATCCACAATCTGATCTGAAATAATATTTTTATATGATTTAGATGGAATACACTTCAAGGGGAAAAAAGGTAAAAATGCTCGAAGGGGAACTTCTCATGCTCGGAGGCGGATCTCCATTTGCCCTCTTGGGCCGTCTTCACGTGATCCCCCCAAGTGCATCACTTATCGAGAACGTACTTCTCAGCAAAGCACGTAGCATAGTGGCGGATTATACAAGTTTAAAAACCATTCCTATATTATGTCTCTATTACATAGGTAGGCTTCTTTATTTAACGATGGTGAAAGTGTAAATGACCTTCAAATCTAGATGTAGTCTAGTACAAATGCCAATAACTGCCCCTCGATCACGACATTTTCTGATTTGATTTTTCGTCCATCCTAAGACCCCATTCCTTAAAGCTACTTCATTTGAGTTTAAGCTCGTCCCCCCCATTCATGCAAAATGGTTTATCCCAGAATGGGCGTTAGAATGCAAGAGAGCTTTCGCCAAGTACTGGGGATCTTCGCCTGTACAGCTCTGCGTATCTTTGACTCAACTTCGACTACCCGCTTGGAGAGCTTAGAGAAAGCGTTGGATATTCTGCGCGTGAATTGGCATCTAGGCTTCACAGCATTCGGTAGCCCGCCTGTGCATTTCCAAATTGTATGCTCAACTTAAGTATCTGGATTAACTAGTTGCCCTATTAAGATCTTAGAGTTTCATAGAAAATTCGTTGAGACAGAAAAATGGATCGATGAACAACTAGTAAGTACGAATTCAGGTTATTAATATCAATTACTGACATAGATTTTAGTACCAAGAAATCTTTGGCCTCAGTCAGGCACTGCCGGGCCCGGCAAGCACTAAGATGCTTTACTGCATTAATTACATGCATGGAGGGTTCTTGGCCGGTGTTTGCGCGCTTTTAATATGGTGGTAAAGCTACTTTCATCCGTGCGAATTTAATATGTCAACTCACAACCTTCACAGTCTTCCTGGGGCGATCGGAATGTACGGTCTTTCACTTGGGGTGTCTCGGATTGGCGACACCCTGCCTGCCCCTGTGTATGCTCTTCTATCAGGCTTGAATGCAGCTACAGTAGGTATCATCGCTTTGGCAGCGGTTCAACTTGCCGAAAAAGCAATCACCGACAGGATTACTCGCATCTTGGTCTTTGTCGCCGGAGTTGCAGGCATGCTGTATACTGCTCTTTGGTACTACCCAGTGCTCATGGTTGGGGCGGGGGCAGTGACAGTAGTTTGGGATTATCGCTGGTTACATCGTCTTTTCCGCCCATTCTGGCGACAATGTCAACATGCTGGAGAGACGGAGGAGCAACCAGCTGCGGCTGATAGTTCCCGTGTGGAGCAGGTTACTACCGTCAATGAGCACGATGTGGAAACGCCAATCCATCTACGACGCACTGCAGCTTCTAATCAACCGCTCTTTACATCTTCAACGCAAGACATTCAACAGAGCAGCTCAAATTCCACATCAGTACGAGAATGTAATCGCATCGTCCCACCAAACATACACTTTAACCTTTTGACCTGGAAAGTCGGTATCTATATTATCTCCGCCTTCCTTGCTACCTTCCTCGCAATAATGCTCCTTCGGGCTCTCATCAAATCCCCTCCTCTTAGCCTCTCCCTCTTCGCAAACCTCTACTTAGCAGGAACGATCATCTTTGGGGGCGGCCCTGTAGTTATTCCTCTATTGCGAGAGTATATTGTCGCAGAAGGATGGGTATCACCTCGGGATTTCCTGCTTGGGCTGGCAATAATCCAGTCGTTCCCCGGCCCGAATTTCAACTTTGCAGTCTATCTAGGCTCTCTAGCAATAGCCAAGTCTTCGCTTCCATCATTCGCAGGTGCATTGCTAGGCTTCCTTGGGATCTTCACCCCAGGTCTAGTCATATTTACAGGCATTATGGGACTTTTGAGTGTACTCCGCTCACGGCGGTGGTTACTATCTCTTCTTAGGGGGTTGAACGCGGGAGCGGTAGGATTAGTGTTCACGGCTGTTTATAAGTTGTGGCAGATTGGGTATGTGAATGGTGTTACTGGAAATGGAAATCCCCTCGGAGGTGATCCTTGGTGGGTTGCTGTTACGGCGGGGAGCTTTGTAGGTGGAAAGTGGTTTGGTGTTAGTGCGCCGCTAGCAATCTTGTGCGGGGGTGTATTAGGTCTGATATGGTATGGGGTCGTTAAAGCATAACTAGTTCGGCAAGCAGAAATGCTGAGATAGAATCCCTTAGCATATCCGCAAGAGAAGTAATGTCAAATATGGTTTGGACGTTTGATTGAGAAATATCGCCGAAACCTAAAGCTGCCTTAATAACCGTTTTAGTGCGGAGCCCACCTATGCCGATACTCAATCCACCGCGATTTTAACAATCTAGGGCCTTAGTTCAATTACACCTCATTCGTTACTCATCGCGCAATACCACTTTTTCACTAGTGGAACCCCTCCAAAAGGATACCTCGTCAAAGATTACCAACCAAATGTTTCCGTCTTTTCCAATTCCTAGTCCATAAAACGCTCAAGTCCGAGTCCAATACCCCCATGCGCCTTGTTCATGTGCGCATAACAAGCTGCGCCTGCATCAAAGACTGCCATACAAACCCAGCAGATGTGTGCCTTGCAGCCTGCACAAGTCATATGATTGCATCCTTCCGTCTTCTCCATCGGCGTCGTACATTTAGGACAGTCCTTGATATTAAGTTCTTTCTTCAGCTTTGCAAGTGCCTCGTATCCACCTGATGCAATATCTTTGTATTCTGCACATGTGTAGTCACCATGTCGTGAATGGCACGAAGTGCAGAGCGGCTCAAAGCAGTTTGGGCACATGTACGCTGGAGGCTTCGAGTTTGAGGCTGTACTACACCGGTAGATATAGCCGCAATCTGGAGTTGGGCAGTAGCGAAAAGTCTGTGGGTGGCGCTGGATGTACTCTTCGAAGGTTGATTTGAGGATCGTTTCGAAGACGGATGAAGAGACATGGTCCTTCACTTCGCGTAAAGTGAATACGGTTGAGCACGTTCCTTCATCGCCCTGGCATTTGATTTGGAATTCGTCTTTGCTTGTCGATGCCGCGGATTTGCAACATTCTTCGAAACACTCGAGGCAGTATGTGTGTTTGCACGAGGTTTTGATGGGAGTATCGGCTTCGCAGAAGCAGATAGGACAGTCTGATTCAGTGCTTGATGGATCATCCGAGATGGAACGGATATGGATAGCTTGCTTGCCGTCCATGATTGCTAAAGCCGTTTCATACTGCTGATGTGTGCCGTTGATCGTAATTTTCCTCGATACTACGTTGAAGATTGCAATGTTCTTTCCCAATTCATGTTCAACACTTTTGAAGCCACCATGAATAGCCCAAGAGAATTGATGGGACTCGAGATCGATTTCATAGCTCGAAGAGGACTCCTCTTTAAGCATGTCGGTGATTTGATGAACCACTTGCTGGACTTTCTCTGGTGGTCCATAGAATCGGAGCTGGCGCATTGATCTGTCTCTGATAACGACAACGCGGAGTTCCTTTGCGATTGACTTAAGTTTCATGAATGCCGTTCCATTGCTGCCGAGTGCTGTATCCCAAACTATATTCTCGCCGTCTTTCAAGACAACCCCATCAAGAATCTCTTCAAGAGTTCTACGTGCATTTGCTAAATCTTTCGCGTTATTGCCCTCAACTTTCAGTGTTGTATACTGATGTAAGGCGTCCTGGTAAACATGAAAGACTAGATGCTGTTCTTTCCACATCTTGCATTGCTCATCGATTCTGCTCTTTGAGGCGTAGTATACTGTTGCGAAAATCTTGAGTTTGATCGATCGGACTAGTGTTACGGTGAGTTTGCCGTCTCGAAGAGTACTAAGTGGCTTGTTATTCAAAGAGCATGCCGATCTCGCATCGTCTTCATCTCGAAACCAAGCTGCAGCTTTCACTCTTTTCCCTTCGAACGTTGGTCTAAGATAGAAGTTCTCGAGCGGGCCATGCTGCTCTAAGTGCGATCGGACTTCAACACTGACTTCAGCCTCGGACGCTGGATAACTAACCGCTCCTAATTCAATGTGCCGTGGCTTGTCTTGTGGATAGATGATGGCTCCTTCGATGTCTTTGAGCGCCGCGTGGTTTGGTACATCACTCAATATGATTGTCCAGGCAACAGGATTGTGCCTAGAACCACTTCGACTTCCACTGCGCGTCGCACTTGAGGATCTGACGAATTGACCTAAGCATTTATATCTGCCTTCGTTGAACTTCTGTGCGACTCTGTTTGCTATGTCGCCGTTGCCAAAATTAACCCACGCACTTCGAGATGCTTTGTGCCAGGATATGTAAACCTTTCTGCAATTTGTCCCCTTCATATCAATTGGTATTGGCGTTGCACTGAGGGTAGACTTCTGTTCCTTGAGTCTAATGCTGAGCTTCTTGGCAAATAATGGATCTTCCACTTTCACCGTGGCCTTGGTTTCTGATGATGCGGCATATCCAGGAATTCGAATACAGTTGACATCCAAGTCAAATCCTAAGCCACGAAGGATTTCAACAGTTGCTGCCGGTGTGGTTCCTGGTGCAAGCCCCGTAATGGACGCAAGAGAGAAGTCTGTAGGGAGAGACACTTTGATAACGTGGCCAAATTCATTGAAATAGATTGATGCCCCTGATAAATTTCGAATGAAATAGTCGTCTCGCTCTTGTTCCTATTCCTCGTATTAGGACCAGTCTAAGGCAAGTGAAACAAAGAGATGTTTACCTTCTCTTCATCAACCTCAAGGTTCTGGTTGCTGCTCACATCTACTTTGATGCCGCCTATAGTATGCAGATACGGACAAGAGCCATTTTGACAACCTCCAGGACGCAAGAGAAATCTGCACGGCACTTCTGCGCGGGAGTCTGAAGGTGCTGGAGGAGAGCTTATAATTTCATCATGACTGAATTTGCAATTACCTCCATTTTGGCATAGCGCTTGAGCAAAGAACTTGCACGGTAGTTTAGCACGATAGTCCGATGGGTCTTCCGGCGAGCGAGTAGGGCGCTCATGAACAAAGCTACAAGAGACTCCATTTCGACAGGATCCCTGAGCAAAAAACCTGCACTGTATCATCTTGCTCGGTGCCATTATATCATGGGTCGTGAGGATTAGAAGGTCAAGAGTGTGTTCATGCGGTTCGAGTCGATTGTTGTTGGTCGCTCTGCGGATCATTCGTTTGTCAGGTCCTGTTGTTCATCACGTGCAGTCCGAATTGGGCTGGGTACATACCTAATGTTACACAAGTTTCTTCCATGAGCATATCTGTTCTGCATATGCAAGCATACATAAAACTTTGGAGGGTTTGACTTTCGGCTTTCCTTTCCTCACTGATCTCTAGCAGACCTCTAAATACTCCTAAGCCTTTATTGGCAGTAGGTCCTTATTGTTGAGATAATCCTCCTACAAGAATCCTCACATGGCAAATCTTTACCTACCTAGGTAGGTATGAGACCTCGCCTCGCTTGCTACGCGAAGCCCCTATTGGTCCTCATCTGAGCTCTACAAATATCATCCCACGCATCTTTGTTCATATAAGTTCCTAGCTAAGCATATTAATACTAGGTCCCTTTTACGATACCCCTTTGTAGCCCTTGGCATAATTTCTAGCTTTCGTTGAATATAAATTTGTATTCACGTGATCGCCTAAAGAGGCTAGAGGAAACACCTCCCCAGCCTTCGTGCAGCTAACCCCGCGTTTCAAGGCGCTAGCACCTCGGTCCAACACTAATCCACATCACAGATCACCGACGTCCCTATTCCCGGAGATGGACCATGTCGTTGAAGGTGGCGAGTTAGGAGAACAGATGAGGTGAGAGTTGCTATTAGATCGAGTTCTCCCAACAGTTCTCCCCGATTCTCTCCACCTCTTCTATGATTCCATCCATACCGCCGCTGACATCCACAGCTCGAAATCTTATAAAATACCAAGATGCCTATGCACAACGGCTGGCTTCCACGCGAAGGTATTAAAGAGCTTCCGATCAATTCTACAGTACATCTGCTGACAGCTTAGGCCTCACTGGCGATCCCATAGGTCGATTCATCAAACGAACTGCTTTAAACCCAACTCTTACTCTGGCTATTATCCTTCTCGCGCGATACACGAAGAAGGGATCAGACCTATCTATCATCCACGAGAAAGCTTTCGGCAGAATCAAAGCTCTCTTCTACTTCAGTCTTATCCGTTTGGTCTCGAATTACCTCGATGCTGGCGCACTTGACAACTGGACTGTAGATAAGTACGATTGGAAGAAGGAGATTGTGCTTATCACTGGCGGAGCTGGAGGAATTGGTGGAAATGTGGTGAAGCTGCTGGCTGAGAAGAGAATCAAGGTTGTGGTGCTGGATGTAATCCCCATGACATTTGAAACTCGTATATTTTTCTCCCTTCCACTCAGACATCAGGACATGTTGCTAATTCAGAAATTCTAGCATCCAATGTCTACTACTATCAGTGCGATATCACCTCGCCCTCAACTATCTCATCCGTCGCATCCGAAATCCGCAAAGACGTCGGTGACCCCACAATCATCATCAACAATGCAGGCGTCGCCCGCGGTAAACAAATCCTCGACGCAACGGAGAAAGATGTTCGCTTCACGTTTGACGTCAATACTTTGGCTCACTACTGGATAGCGAAAGAGTTCGTTCCCTCGCTGGTGAAGCACAATCATGGTATGGTCGTCACGGTGGCTTCACTTGCGGCGTACGTGACTGTCCCAAACATGGTTGATTACGCAGCATCGAAAGCAGCAGCGTTGAGCTTCCACGAGGGATTGACCGCGGAATTGACAACGCGTTATAATGCCCCCAAAGTTAGGACCGTAGTCGTGAATCAAGGATATACCAAGACACCGCTCTTCCAAGGCTATTACAACGAAGCTCAATTCTTGGTGCCTACACTGGAACCAGAGACAGTCGCAGAAGCTATTGTCAAGCAAGTCTTGTCGGGAAGCAGTGGACAGATTATCCTTCCTGGATTCGCGGCCCTGTTTACGCTGTTCAAGGGGTTCCCCCATTGGTATCAAATCAGGACGAGGGCCAAGGGAGAGAAGATTATGAAGAAGTGGCATGGGAGACAGGTGATTGATGTTGAGAACTGGAAGGTGGATAAAGGAAAAGAGAAGGAGGTTGCGGAGAGCGCGTGAGTATTGCTTTACTGCCAAAGATCTAGTGTGAGTTAAAGTTGCTGATATCGGGTAGATCAACGGTCTTGGTACCGCCAGCGGAGCAATAAGCCTGACTTGATGAGAGTTGTGGGCGTTATTTACGGAATATCAGATTTCATCGGCAAGGTGGAAAGGGAGGTAAAATCCAGACCTTTTTATTTTGTTTTTCGTACATAAAAGTTCTGCTGGTCTACTTTCTATTCTATACCACACTCTAAGTCTATCATAACCTCTATTATAATGCGAGAAAACACTTTCAGAACTGCACCCTTCGCATCATTATCCCAGCCATTCTTGAAATTCCATACATATCTTGCTGCCCGAGGTGCCGTCAAACATCCCAAGAAATGGTCACGATCCATGACCGACATCTTAGAGATCGGTAGCATCATCCATATCGAGCACATGCATGAAGCTTACGTGGTGATCCTGCCTTCTTCGGACTTGCAACGTTCCTGGAGAAGGCTTACTTATCAACCCACAGCCCACATCGAATCGCGCCCCAGAAATACGTATCCAGACACTTTGTGACCCAAATTCAAGATGAATTTGGACAATTCTGCCTAAGGAACCTGCTCTGAGAAGGTGGCACGGGATTGGATATAAATTGAGCTGATTTCATGTGCAACGCCAGCCTCAGCCTTCGCATCAACAACATCTCAGTGCGAAGGCAGCGACTATTCGTTGCCAGTACTGCCATGAAACTGTGCTGGTCCTACAGGCCTACGCGCACATCTCGGCAGTATCAAAGTTATCTCTTTCGCACAAATAGTACCATGGCTGCCTAGCCTTTTGATGACCTCGCGCTTCTAAAGCGCGTTGATACTCGAGAATACTCATCTCTTCACAATACGATAATATGATGATGCTCTAGCAATTCATTTGAGAAAGCTTATACTGCTCTAGATGGCCATATTATTAGCAGAGCCTGTCGGTATACAAGGCTTGGATGGCAGATTACTACTATTTCATGGTCCAAGGCTATCCCAGACCGTTCGGATACATGCACAAATCTATTCTATCTGGCTTGAATCTACCCCCAGCGTGGACCATCAACCACTCCGAACGTCTCCTGACCATGAACCGGGCAGGTTCATTCCAAGACCGTACGCAAATCATGCGTGCGACTCTCTCTCAAGCAGTGAAAGAAGGATCCTCAACAAGCCCACAGAAGTTCTACGACGAACCCCTTCGTCTGGTCTCTGCAACTGGAGAACACGTGCTCGACCTAAATCGCAGTGGCCTCGACCCTTTCGGCGTCGTTAGCTTCAGCGCACACATGATAGGACATGTCAAGTCGGGCAACGAAACCAGATATTGGGTTCCGAAACGATCAGCTAGCAAAGAGACAGTGCCAAACATGCTAGATAGCACCGTTGCGGGCGTCATTCGATCAGGAGAAACGCCGTTAGATTGTATGGTCCGGAAGATTGCACTCGAAGCCTCGATTCCGAAGGAGTATATCAAAAACCACATCCGATCTTGCGGAACTGTCTCGTATCAGATGGCTATTACCAGCAAAGGGTCACCTGGCTGTCAACATATTATTTCGCATCTCTATGAGATGGAATTCAGTCCCGATCTAGTTCTAATACCGGATGACGAAGTGGAGAAGTTCACGCTGATGACGCTGGATGAGGTCAAGATGGCGCTGATGGAAGGGGAGTTTGTGGCCAATCGCGCTCTGGTTTGGTTGGCATATTTTATCAGGCACGGAATCATGACGCCGGAGAATGAGCCAAACTTTATGCAGATATGCGAAAGGCTTCATAGAAAGCACGACCTATATATTGTACCATAAAGAATAGTATTTACAGTAGTGTGAGGACTACTGATAATTATGTGATATATAGCATGGACTTTTCAGGGAGGATGCTGACAAGAAGAGCAAGTTCGCCGGTAGCTCCTTCGTATAATACGACTGATATTGAGCGTTACCTAATAAGGTTATTATGCTATGAATAATGAAATATAGTTCCGGACTTTGGAGGTGGTTAAGTGGCGACATATTATAACTCAGGTGGTATTTGTGATCACATTGTTCAGAGAGAAGGAAAACTGGTTTTGCAGATCGTAGACCCAGCTTCCAGCGTCATAGCTAGGAGGGCAGAATTTGAGCTTTGAATTATTCAATATGAAGCTGTAACGATTCTTGAACGAGTGAAGTGAAATAGAACATTTCCTGTGGCCCTCCTACATCAAGAACACCATTCGAAGAAATATATAAACCAGCGCAAAAAAAGGTATACCCAGACTCCTAGACCAAATATTTCCTCGATAATCAAAGCATAAACATAAACACAAAAGCCACGATCCAGATTGCGTGCACACTTGTTCTACAATCCAGCATTCCTGCTGCTCCCAATCCATCTCCAGGACTAGCATCTGGTTTCGATCCTCCGAGTCCATTCCCACCCCCGCTCCCACTATTCCCTTGTATCGCAGTCCCAGCTATCCTCGTAAAATTGTTCGCAGAAGCGTTCAGCGTGGCTTCGTCAAGTAATGGGTTGTTGAGCAAGTCGCAAGATGGCCGCGTATCTTCCGCTGGAATCGAATTTGTGACTTTGATTGGAAGATCGAAAATGGTATACATGTCTGTGCCATTTATTCTAAAGTTTTGACGGATTGAGATCTGCTCGCATCAGCATTTTTGTCCTCTAGAAGTGGAGGAGATTAGGGACGTACATTGTATGCACCGCGTGCAGAAGAGTTGTCAGATGGTGGTCCATTTCCTACTAAGCAGTCTGGCCATATCCAATTCACATGTTTGACAGTGGAACTTGGCTCTTGCGCCATGATCTCTCCCAAGCTTGCATTGTTCGCAGTGGCTGTGCCATTCGAGATCGTGAAATTCTTGCCCGTCGTGTAGCTGGAGAGGAAGATGGTGATGTTCCAAATCGCAGAATTCGGATTCGAGGGGTATGGAGGAAGCTCGAGCTGTCCATCAGAGGTCACATCGAGCGCTACTTGAAGAAAATCTAGGTTAGGTGAGTAAGGGTCGTCGCAAGTTTTCCCAAGTCTCGAGAAGAACATACCACCACCCAACGGCGTATTCGGTTGCGGCGCATCTACGAGTGCGATTCCCGGCGTATAAATCTGCCCGTTGACAATCTGCTGTGCATTTAGACATCTCGCCAAGCCAGCGAGCACCACACTGAATCGAAACAGAGCCGCCATCATTGAGCAATGAAGCCTCAACTGAGGGGCGGGAGCGGAAAGATAAACAAGACAGAAGGGACGTCATGTAGATGAAAGTTGGCAGACATGGCACGGCGAGAGCAATAACGGCATGATGATATATGAACGGACGGACAGGGAAATGACAGGTTCCGTATCAGAAGGGGTATGATGGACCTCGATCCTTACTGCTGGAGTTATGCATAATCCGCAAGAGGCAATGGACCCTGGTCCGCTCGGGCTGAACCGAATGTTGCTTGCAAGTGGGTGCTGGAGTGGTGTGCTCAAAACTGGTCATGTATCAAATAGATGAAGGAAGTCGATCTAGTCTGCTTTAGGTATCGCGTTTGCTGATTGCGACCACGTGATATCATATCTCCTCTTCGGACCCCCTGTCCTGCCTCGACAACACCGTACCTCGATATAGCCCTCATGGGCTAAGATCTGACCCCCGCTTGCCAACTGACATGTCAGGTCCGTCATGCTAGTTCTTCGCTCACTGACGAGATCTCCTCTGAGGGGCTTTGGGGAGGTCTCGTTCTTGCCGAACCAAATTCGGAGGCCTTTCACTTTACGACGTGTGGGCCAAACCAGTACCAGCATAAATTATCTCTCCCGGCTACCGTCCAATGCTCAGCTAAAACCAGGTGAGCCAGAAGCGAGCGTAAAGGAGCGCCGCCAATCAACCCCACCTCGATACTTCTCTCGTGAGCCTCGATCAACCCCAAACCTTCACATATCAGAGGAAGTATGTACTGCCTTGCGTAGTAACCGACCCGTCGTTGCACTAGAATCCACTATATATACACATGGATTTCCATTTCCTGACAATATCGCCCTTGCCTTGGGTCTTGAAAAGATTGTTCGCAAGCATGGCGCAGTCCCGGCGACCATTGGAATCCTGGGAGGTATTGCTCGAGTTGGACTCACAGAGCTAGAGATTCGGACTCTTGCATCTGCTGCTGGCAAACCGGAGACAATGAAGGTTTCTCGTCGTGATCTTCCATATATCCTTGGGATGGTAAGTCGTCTGCTCGCCTACAGAAGTTCTAGTAGAGATGTTTACCTTGTGCCAGGGCATCACAGGGAAGAAACTCAATGGAGGGACTACTGTTGCCGCGACCATGATACTTGCTGGCAAAGCAGGAATCAGCGTATTTGGAACCGGTGGTCTCGGCGGTGTGCATCGTGGTGCCGAGAACACTATGGACATTTCTGCCGACCTCACCGAACTAGGAAGAACAGGTGTTGCGGTAGTAAGCAGCGGTTGCAAGAGTTTCTTGGATATTCCGAAAACGTTGGAATACCTCGAAACCCAGGGAGTGCCTGTCTGCACGTTTGCTAATGGCAGAACTGGTGCCATTGAATTCCCAGCATTCTACACTCGAGAGAGTGGAGTGAGGAGTCCAGCCGTTATCCAATCTCCCCGGGAGGCCGCCGCCATTATTTGTATGCTCTCTCTCATCGATAGATTTTCGCGTGTGCTGAAGGAATCTAGACGCGCAAGAATTACTTCAACTATCACGTACCGTGTCTCGATCAGGGTTCCTTTTTGCCAATCCGATCCCGGAGAAACACTCAATTCCCAAAGCAGAGATAGACGAAGCCATTAACCAAGCAGTCCAAGAAGCAGCGGAGCAGGGCTTCCATGGACACACCAATACTCCCTTCATTCTCTCTAGAATCAAAGAGCTCACGAAAGGAAACAGCATCCCCGCAAACCGAGCTCTCATTGAGTCAAATGTTGAAATGGCGGCGAAGGTGGCTGTTGAGCTTGCGAGACTTAGAGAAGAGCCGTGAGTTCCTTCATCGATAAGTTCTAAGAACTAAGTTAACACTACTAGCTTCGATTTCTTCGGCCCATCGACCAATCCCAGTAACAGTTCAAATTACTTACCGTCGTCTTCTAGAAGAGAATCGCCTACCAAAGCCCTAAGCGTAAGCTTTTTTCCTTCTCTTGAGTTATTTTCATAACTTTTCACCAATCTATGCTTTCTTGCTCCTGTTGCGTAGCCATTTCTGGATTAACATAATATCTACCTAGATATCACCGGATATAATAGTTCTTGGTTCTGTCGCTATTGATCTTTCTTGCAACTATTCTCCTCGAGCGGTTCCATCGGCCACCACTGACGTGTCACCGAAAATGCACACTTCTAATATTGCAACAATCACACCTTCCATTGGTGGTGTTGGACACAATGTTGCCCTTGCTGCTCACAGAGCTGGAAAGCAATCGTCAGTGTCTCTGCGAAGCCTAGTAGCTGAAGATCTGTACGTCGATTCCTAAACTAATCGGTCACGCTGACTCACATTTGGTAGGGCTGGCACTTCCATACTTTCAGCCATGACAGCCGAAGGACTTGATACTTCTGGCATAATCTCCCTTCCTCCAATGTACCAAGAATCTGATTCAAGTTTGGAGAATCGCACAGCCCAGTACGTTGCCGTCAACGATGCGAGCAAAAACCTCGTACTGGCCATGGCAGATATGAGCTTGTTCAGCACTGCCTCGATCTACCCAGCTGAAGTACTTGAAGGTTTGCTGGAACATTCACATTCTAGGAACACGTGGACTGTTGTCGACGCAAATTGGGCCACGCCTATCCTACAACGCCTGTTCAGTAGCCGAGATGCCAACACAAAAATAGTGTTCGAGCCAGTTTCTGTCCCAAAAGCAGGTCGTATCTTTGAACCCACGGAAGATTTCGTCTGGAACCATACTCTCCAAGTATTTCCTAATAACGATATCCATCTTGCAACGCCTAATCAATACGAGTTAGCAGCCATGCATGATGCCGCAAAGAAACACAACTATCTCGAATCCCAGAAATGGTGGCACGTCATCGACTCCTTAGGGATCCCCAGCTCCGGCGCCCGAGATCGTTTCGTTTCAATCACGAATCAAAAATTGACAGATGAAGGAATCCCTCTTCGAACAACCCTCCTTTTACCACTTATCCCGACGATTTTGACAAAACTTGGGTCAGAAGGCGTGCTCCTAACGGAATTGTTGAAGCCTGATGACCCTCGTCTCACAGATCCCGAGGCTGCGCCCTTCGTCTTATCACGGACGGCTAATGGAAGCACCGAGGTTGGCGGTATCTATATGCGTTTGTTCCCACCTGCGGAAGTCGTTGAAGATGTTGTAAGTGTCAATGGTGTGGGTGACACGTTCCTTGGTGTCCTAGTCGCGGGGTTGGCGCAGGGATGTAAGCTTGATGAGAAGTTAATTCATATCGCACAACGGGGAGCTGTAATGACTTTGAAGAGTAAGGAGAGTGTTAGCCCTGAATTGGATACATTGAGTCAGGAGTTGATCGCCTTGGCGAAAAAGGAGAGAGGGAAAACGGACTGAGATGAGGCGTTGCGAAGTGGATGAACATCTAAGGCTGAGGCCTTTTGAATATCGGATGCACGCACTGGACAATAATCCTTGATTGGATATTGTAATTAAGTTGAAACAGAATATGCAACAGCGCGGTAAGATGAGAAACCTGATGTAACCATCTTATCTCATCCCGCACGAATAGTTCTTCTTCATCGCCATCTCACAAAACGCACAACCTTTCTACAATCCAAGTCCTATCTCACAATTTAGCATCAGACCACTGCATTTCTCATATAGTTCCACTCCCTCTATCCCTGCCTACTTCTATCTTTCGAGACAGTAGTCTCCTCCAGCTTGCCCCTCATTCTGGCATATGCATCTCACGTGCTCAGCGTACCTCACTCAGCAGAATATCCTATACAGCAACACTCCAACATCATCCCTCTATCTTCCCTTTCTTCCCTCGTCGACCCTCCTCTATTTATACATTCTCTTTGCTGCTGTCTCGTCTCTCTATATTTCTGAAATACTCATCTTTGGTGGGAAGAGAGCTACCGCACCCAGTTATTGTTATATATGGGCATTTGATGTATTGTAGAAGTTGACTAAGATTAAGATTGGACAATGATAAAAATGTGAAGGATGAATATAAGTGCAACTCAATTCTCAGCTCTCTGCTGGTCATTGAAGGAGAAAACGTGTTCCGGGATGTCTGGTATGGTACAATGTTGCCTGCTGTGGTAAAGTCGGCTGGCGAGCAGGCCAAGATCCTGCACCACTCCATCCTTTGATAATAATCACGCCCCCATGCAAATAATGACTGATCGTCTGACTCTTTGATGATCTCCTCCTGCAGTCGCACGAAGGCTTTGTCACCTTTGCCGTAGAGCATTGGCATGTTAGCGTCGAAGATTCCGAGAAGACAATATGCAATATCTTCTTTCCTAGTCGTGACTCGCTTTGATGCCCACGACATTCTCTTGGCAATGCTTGCTTGACGGAGGTCACCACCTCCAAGACTGAATTTGTCGACACTAGTAATCTCAGTGATGAGCGAACTGAGTTCATCCTTCGAAGCAAGCGAGGTCCAATCTGTGAAATAGAATTGTACATGGGGAGGTGCAATCAATTCCTGAAGTGTCCAGCCTCTCGTGAACCAGCGACTTTTGCGAAAGGGGGAATTCGGAGACAGAGGAATAGTGTTTGAGGGGACGTCGACTAGGTAGGCGTAGCACACTCGCGCATTTCGGTACCATTGAAACATTGAGTTGATCGCCTCTGAGAGTTCAGAGCTGCTCCTCTTATCTATGCAACAAGTATCGATCCAAACGTACTCCAGCTCATCAATCAGAGCTTGTTTGCAAGCGTATTTGATTTTGACATAACCTTCCTTTTGAGTAGGCTTGGCCCTATCCATATCCTGAAATGACACTTCATCATTCCCCCAAGTATGTGACAGTATTGCATAAGGTGGGATCTTGTCCTCAGCGAACTCTTGAAGACGAATAGTAGTTGCGTCGAGTAGTCGCATGTCTTTTGTCCACTAGGCCACGCTCTCTCGAAGCTGAAATGGCGGGCTTCAGAGAGCATGACTTTGTTCGAGTTTTGCACGGTTGGTGAATTATTTTCGTTTGTCGGCGAGCCCCAGGCGAGTGTGGAGGGTACGCGTAGTGGAGGCTAAGGCAGCTCTCAGAGCTAGGCAAGAGTTTAAAGTTGCGTGTTGGCAAAGGACTACTGCTAATCTTATCTGTCGAGATGAGCTGTGATATATGCATAAATCAAGAAGAAATATGTGAGAAATAGTAGTCATGCTTTTGTGTACATGTTGAGCTGTCATCTGAATTCGCTGCAGACTGCAGCCAAGCGAGCCTCTCGTCTGCAGCAGAGCTAGCCTCATTTGGAATTCCTTATCTTTTCACGTCTTGAATTACGTGGACTGGTGAGGAAGTTGAGGAATCGAGAGAGTTTGGCGCAAGATAGACAACCTATGAACAGTTTATCTTAAAGGGATTCATTCAGAGAGAGGAGAGGTGGGAAGATAGGTTGAATTTAGATTTGATTCAATGTGACCTACCTAGCCTGTCTCGCTTAGCCCCAGTCCATACGGTGATGACTAATCAAGCCCGGGCTTCCCCAGGGCTGCTGTAGGCAACCTCATCCCAACCGCCGAGTTGGGGCCTCATTTTATGTTCTCTGTTTATCGACGTTGCTTTGAAACGAGGGCATCGATGTAGAAGCTGGGTCGTTTTCCAAGCTGTCTTTGATCCATTGCGCAAAACTGTGCGAGCTTTCCAGATGTGCGAGAGCGAGTATCGGTACTCTGCCAGTTAACTTCGGAGGTCCAAAGAGGCTTTTGGATGATTGAATCACTTTCATTCGATTTTAACCGTCTTCGCTTATACCGCCTTCAATCTTGCTTCTCCATTCCAATTGCGCACCATGGCGAGCACATCGACTCCCCTCGAGACAGTGCCAACAGCGCCTGCTGCCTTGTCGAAGCACCGAGATTTTATCATAGGTCAGTTTAATATGAGGGTTACAGCAGTGGGCTTTCAGATTCTAACTGAGTTTCAGAGAAAGTCCAAGAGCTCACCACCCTTCCCGAAGACATGCCACAAATGGAAGATGACGCCCACGCCCGCGATTCTCGCGTTACTACTTCAGACCTCCAGAATCCTCAAGCATCTGCCTCGGTAGCAGGAACTGTGTCATCTCCCCAGGAAATGGTTCATTCCTCCAAAATCTCTCTAGTCGACTTACCTCCTGAGCTTCTCGAGCTTCTCTGCACAGAGTACCTCGATACTGTCACGTGCACAAGTCTCGGTCTCACATGTAAAGCGATCTTCAACATCACGGAGCACCTCTACCCCCACCAAGTCAATCTGCACATGAGAACATCTGGCCCGGACAAGAAGTGTTTAGGACATCTGTTGACGGATTGGATGGCACCGATGTACGCCTTCGATCATTCATGGGGAAAATTCTTGCGGAAGAAGCATTATCTGAATAACGAGGCGATAATTGAGAGACGATGGGGAGAGAAAGAGTCCTGGATCAGAATAAAATTGGTGGTAGATAAATATGGAGCTGCAGTTGCATATGAGAGTAGTAGGGGAGGTTTCTGAATTTAGCGATTGAGGAGCACTGAGGTACGAAGGAGGGTCTGATGAGTATATTAAGGGTCACGGAAGGCATTCATTGGGCCTTGGAATGAGCAAATACACCAACCAAAGAAACGCTGTCAAGAAAGTTTGATGCCAGTGACAAGAATCTTGTCCTCGACGATTCAATTACAGTCACGACTTTCTATCTCGTCTCGATGCCAAATTCTTCAATTTCAATCATCAAATCATCCTTGTCATCTTCACAGATATTGAGCCTTACTGAGAGCAAACATTCCTAACTATATGCACATGCCAGATTTTCTTTGAGTGTTTGAACTTTCTATTGTTCTCATTACAGTCCAGCTTCGAGTTAGACCTTCAAAGACCAATAACTATACACATGCGTGGAGATAATCCAAGAGCGACCTTGATGTATGCAATATTAATTATGAGTAATCATCCATATATCCCTCCAATGTACAAAACAGTGTGAAATGTACAGTGTTTTCTAAAGACTTATCTATGAAATCTACGTGACGCATTCTTTGGAGAATAGAAATGCTTCGAGAATACCAAGAAATTGAAAAATAACAATATACGACCTAATATCAATCGATTCCGTTGCTGAAGATTGAATGTAGTCTTTGATTCATGGAGACCTGGTCACGAAGTGTATGGTGGCGAGCGGGAGCTAATACAGCCTCAAAATGGGGCCCGATTTTGAGATTTTGGTTTATGGATAGTAGCTACTACTAGCTATTACCCTAGTATTATTCCTGGATTATAATTTATGCCCTAAGTTTAGATAATTTCTATTTGACCTGTGTTTTCAGAATGTGTGGAGGTGAAAGGCTTTACTTGTTTGCTGCACCGGCTCACTTTCACTCGGAATTGATTCACTTTTGAACCGCGCTGTAACCCAACCACCACCCTCTCGATTTTTTTCATCATGCGTAAAAAAACTCTGTTCTTCAATTCATACTTCTTCTGCACCATCTAGAAACAAACTCGCATTCCACAAAGTCAACATGGTGCGTTTTATTGAGTCAGCGACATGCGTAGCGAGAAAGTCGAAGTCAGCGAAGAAGCAGAAAAAGGCCACATCCCCACCACCCAAAATCACACTTTCCAGATATGGTGCCCATGGTGCTCAGCGTGATGCGCCCACCGAACAGGTCGTCGATGATGATCTTGGATCTTCACCGCAAGCACTGCCTATTCCGATGGACCAAGTTTTGAGTGTTCGTGCACTTCTTCACAGCGCTAAAGGCGACGAGCCCTCCGGATTTCTAAACTTCGTTGAAGAAGTATTGAGTGTCCGCTCCCAGAAATCAATCATTCTCATCGGTAATAAGTTCCTCCTCCTCTCCATTATCTAAATGGCCTACTGACAGGCTACAGGAGATAATGTCGCGATCAACTTGAAATGCGAGACGGTGGAGAAATCACCAGAAGGATCGCAAGAGAAATCAGAGACTGGAGTTGAGTCTAAGCTTATGAACGGTACCCCACTCGACGTCTTCTACACCATCCTCGATCACCTCGATGAAGCTTCTTCCGTCACGCTCGGTCTCACATGCAAAGCATTCTGGGCCATTCACAAGTTGCGCTACCCACTCAAGACCAGTCTCTTCACTCAAGCCACAACCTCCGACACGCTCAAACCAGTCTACCTCTGCCAACTTCTTAACACGTGGATGGGAACCGATCGTCACTACGTCGCTATCAAAAACAAAATCGACGGCAAATTCATGACTAGAAAGCAGGGTCTCGACAAAGTCCTTGCCAAGAACAAAGGTGTCCAATGGAACGAAAAGACCGGTTGTTGGGGAATCTGGGAGGAAGAACAGGAGCTTCAATATGCGCCAGTTCAAACGGCGGTGTTTAAATTGTGTCATGAGAAAGAGAAAGTGGAGGGAAAGAAGGGATTCAAGTGGCAGTTGAGGATGGAAACTCCGAAGCAGCCTTGGGTTCCGATTCAGCTTCCAAACATGAAGCCTAGGGATCAGAGATTCTAAAGTAGGATAAGCGGTGAAGGACGCGAAGTTCATGATCATGTACCCATGGAGAGGGAGAGCGGTCATGAACTACTCATTCTCTAGGGATAGGACTTTTAAGTCTGCAGTTTCTAATTTGAATGTGGGATCTTACCTTGAAGCTTGTCTTTTGAACTGTGAACCAGATACGCCACGCTGCCTGCCTAAATTCCTTTCTATGTTCTTTGACAACTTTATCAGCTAGGTGTTTGCCAATGCTTGCGAGTACTTCTGTAGCTCCTGGCTGTGGGATGGCTCCGGTGTTTCTCCATATCTGTTCACGATATACGAGGTACATAACGTGCAAGAGAACAAGAAGCATGTCTAAATTTTTAATTGAGCTCTAGACTGTTAAGGCTGAGAGGAAGTGTAATGCAAATCCTGAGCTTTTGCAGGAGGCTTGAGCTTTGTTATATTCCGTTTCCATCTGCAAACGTTAATGTGAATGTCTCCCAATCATTTGGATAATGACGAAACCTGGACTTAGAACTCCCTAGGAAATAGTGAGTGTGTGAATGTCCTCTGAACTTCGCGAAGACAGAAAGAGTATATTTACGCCCACCATCACTCATGCAGATCTCCAGCCTCTGCTGAAGCTTTCGATGCAAACAAATAAATTGGTCTCCAAAATGTCTGAGCAAAATACATCTAGCATCCGTCCTACTTCAGCTCCCAATGATGGCTCGACAACAGAGCCTGAACACTTGAAAGGACATGCTCTTCAACCTGCGACTCCTAGCGGAGCGCAAATCTCAACCAGTAAGACCCCTCCGTACTACTTTGTGCACGGAGCTAATCCATCCCCAGCACCTCTTAACCTCCAAACCCTGCCCTACGACATTCAATACATCCTCGTGAAACACCTCGACCCAACAACCTCGACCTGTCTCGGGCTCACATGTCGGGATTTCTACGCTGTTCACTGGAGAGTATACGGAACAGTACCCTTCGAGCCGATAACGAGTGTCCTTCAACCACCAGTGAATCATCTAGCAACGTTGTTGCGGGATTGGATGCTTTCGAGATGGGGTTTAGTGTTCAGCATACATATTGGAAGGTTTGTGGACCCTGAGAGATGGTTTGAATTGGAGGATATTCATTGGGGAGATGGGTGGGAAAGTACTTGAATATTGGAGGGATTTCGATGCTAGACGTTGGAGGGGGAACTAAAGAGGTTTCTTGGATATGCGATGTACATTCAAGTCTTGTTCGAGGATACCAGGGAATAAGAAGATTGATCTTCCCACACGGATCTCATACTCTTAGAGACAATTTGACAGCTCTGTTGAGGTGGAAATTTTGGCCCGCCAATATTGCTATAGTGACGATTACAGCTTTCTACATACGCCATTCTAAAGAGGGGTTAATCGCCAATCTAATCTCTATCTATATCTACTACTTGATGCGGTTGCTCGTTTCTTGTCCAAAATAAACATTGGCTCCCAACAACAACACGCCACGCAACCAATCAACAATTAACCCATATCTCCCATTGCGGTTATTCGATCCAATCTACGTCAACTAAGAAGTTCTGGGGATCATAATCATAGACATGGATTCTTCTACTCGCAACGTTCAGAGCGCGATCAACAATACCACGCAGGAGTTTCGCGGTAGGCAATTAAGAGGCGTTGATGAGTTCATGCATTGACAACAACTATAGGCATGATTTCCAACCCAACACGCTTCTAGGTCTGTACATTGAATGAATGAATCGGCCTTCCTTAATTTATTATTCGTATTCATGAAGTTGAAATAATTCGTATTCAAATTCAGAGGAAATTTACAAATTCATGAATAATTCATGAATAATTCATATTCATGGATAAAATCTTAAATATGCACCCGACTAAGTTCCGATCGCATTTTGAGCTGTTTTCGACTACGTAAGCAAGGTTTGACGCTAGTCTCGAAAAGGCCTAGCTAAGCTTACTAAGCTTGGCCGATGTTAGAACCTGGGAAAGGGCTTGAAACTAGTGAAAAGTGGTGCAAAAATAGGGGTTCGAACTTACATTAAAAATAAGAATGAATTATGAATTATTCATGAATCGAACCTATAAATTCACTATTCATGCCCCTCTAATTCATATTCAATCTATACAGCCTAAATTCAGAGTTATTCATGAATTATTCATGAATTATTCGTATTCATAATTCAATGTACAGACCTACACGCTTCCAGCCACGTTCTCTCCACCCACGCGCAAACCAAAACTCAAGAATCGTCGACCTAGTCCCCGAGCTACAACTTCAAATTTTCTCCCTCCTCGATGAAAGCAGCTCCGCTTGCTTAGGTCTAACTTGCAAGAGACTCTACGCTATCCACCACGAAAAATATCCTAAGACAAACAAAATGGCGACATGGGTAGATTCTGAGGGCCGATGTGGCCAGTTGCATGAGCTACTATCTAACTTTATAGGTCTTCCTTGGGTAGTGAATGCTCAGTGCGAGTGGATGATGGTTAAGATAAATGAGATCCTTGCTGGGATGATCGCAACTGCGCGCCCTTAGGCATACGACTAGTCTTTTTCATTTTTTTTTAAAATAAGAGACCAGGCAATGCATTTAGATCGAGGGGGCTGTGGCGTCATTTTGCTGTTCGGAAGAGCATTGGAATTTACTCAAATAAGTAAATACCTTCCAAATTTCGACGTTCAAGGCAGCGAAGAGATTGATGTCCTCAAGCAAAGCACAATCCAGCTACCTTTTAGAGAGAGTCCCTTCCGTCCATTCGTGTGAATATCCAGTGCAAAACTCCTTCACGAATTGGAATGTGATTTCGGAATTTCTCAGACACGAGATATCTCAAAAGCAATGGTAATAACTCTGATTTGGGTTACAACTAATCTATTGTTTCCTGATATCCATGAGGCGCAATTATATTCTGCTGACGTGGTAATCTATCATTTCCTAATTATAACTTCAAGGGCAAGGTGTTACATTGCATGCGCACTCAACTTCACTTCATAGAAGCCATCACTACGACAAGGTTGCCTATCCGAACCAATGACGAAATAGAACAGACCGAGTGCGGGTAGAATAGGGGAGGAAGTTTTCTCTTTTTTCTACTAATGAATTTCAGAGCCACTGTTCAAAGCGTGGAAAGACAATGTTGAGGATATGATCTTGTAATTGTTCGTGACATTGTTTTACAGTGGAAGGCCGCCTATTTGTGATGTTCCTGCCGATCCCTGAAGCATCGATGAGACATAAGTAGAGCATCAACCCCTTCCTTTCAACACAAAGCATAAGCATTTTCAAATTCTTCTCCTTCTCTTTCCACTAGCGCTCACAACTATCCACAAGAGTACTGCATTGATGTGAGCAGGAGTTAATAGGTAGAGAATATTGAACAAAATGGGTTTATACGAAATTTGTTCAAGCTCTAATGACTTCTGTGCCCCAGTCCGGTCTTCACGTCAAGTCAATTGTCTAGCTCCTCACAGATATTCAACTCCGCATGCTGAGTTTGGGGAAATTATCAAGGAGGGCGGGCCTGAAGATAAGAGAATTAAATATATACTGTGGTCAGACATTCAAAATCAAGGTTAGTAGATAGCTTGAGGAAGGAAATCTATAGAACAAATTGGACTCCTGATTTACGTATCATGAAGGCCTTATTAAATTGTGGCTACTTAATTGACGCTTGAGTGTAGAGTGCTGTTTTGGTCGTGATGCTATCGCAAATTCAGACGCAGACTTCTTCGAACCTCCTTACCTTCGAAAGGGGCTTCGCGAGATGGCCCCGTGCGTTCTCTCTCCATGCAAAGAAGAGCCCAGCAGGACAAAGTAGATAAATGGCCCAGACGTGTTAAGAGTATGGCAATACTGTGGGCTTATGCTAGTAGAATCGACGTTTACAATCGAAAGTGAACAAGCTAGGTCCTAATAGTGAATTCCTCTGAACGCTGCCTCGTTTCTCCTCGTGCACGGACTATTTCGCGTTGTTCCTTTCGAAGGCAAGGAGACATAGGTAGCATTTTCGTATTTGGACTCACGGTGATCAACGATAATACGTCGAAGAGGGCCTTCTATTGTCTCCTTCGTGCCTTTCTTGTTAGTCACAAAAAGCCCCTTTCCTCGCAACAGCAGAACCTCTGCCTTTTTGCAACAATGGAACGACAACAATCGCTTTCGTCGCGAAAAGAGAAGAAAGACCTTGTCCGGTCAACGCCTAACAGGCTCCATAAATCCGGTATTTCTCTCTCAATCCCAACATTCAGCTAAAACTTACTTACTTCCATCTAGGATCTTCTGTTGTACACCTAAATAACCCTCCTTACAGGCTAGATCTACCATCTAAGATCCTCCTCCATAACTTCAAACTCTTCTATGACACCTAGGAGGCCTGCTTAGCAATCACGAGCGAGAAGTTGTACCTCATGTACCAAGAACGATATCCTGGGTTCGAGATCCAACCTCGATTTCCTCCGCTTTTAACGCGAATGGTCGACGAATTCAGGTCCATCCAGTTAGCAACGTTCCTCAATGGCTGGAAAGAGATCATCACATGGACAGTACCTTATGGGCGTAGAGAAGATGAAGCTTGGGACAGGCTGAAGTTGTGGTATAAACGAAATACTCTAAGATGGAGGTTTACCTCGGAGGAGAGGTTATACCACTGTTCGGAACATGATACATAGTCATTCGTTCTTCACTCCGCACTTAACATCTAGCCACGACTCCCCCAGCTTAACAACTTCACAAAGCAATGTATGACAGGTCACAATGTCTGAATCTTGAGACGTAAGCAAAGAAATATATTGTAGGTCACAATCTCTGTATTGTTTTCAAGCAACAGCAGAGAGGGGAAGGCATTTGCATTACTTATACCTATTTGTAGTATTCTTCCCCAAAATTGCTAGATGCAGATCACTCTTCAGCAATCAGACTATCCAATATCTTCAGTGCCCCAGCCTTGACTTCTTCAACCCCAAAATTAGAGTCCAAGACATGGCAATCGGTTTCTTTCTCTCCAGGTATCTCCAAAATCTCATACTGGCTGCTTACCAACGTAGCAGGCATGAAATGGCCAGTATTCTCTGCACGAATCTTCACCAAATGAGCAGCCTTATCTTGGGACATGGAGAGGAACAGGAATCTTAGCTTGATATCATCGACTTTGGCTATCACAGTAACCAAGTGGTTGGCGATGTTATTATTCTCGACGGCGGTACGGAAGACTTGGCGGTAGACACACTTCAGGGCCGAGCAGGAGACGATGACAAGGGAGTTTGTAGCTAATGCATCGATACATGTAGCGGCGAGTGTCTGAAGCCAGCCGGAACGGTCTTCATCGGTTAACGGGATGCTAGTGTGCATCTTATCGCGATTCTCGTGAGGGTGATACTGCAGAACGCGTTAGCTGAGCTTATTCCGAAAATCCATGGCGAGGTAGGAACATTGCAATGCATCTTATGCATACACAGCCGCATCTCTAAATTGAACACAGAGCAAATTACCCAATATGCTCCTCAATTATAAAAGTTCACATGTCTATCGAGGCTCCGAGACCGGAGGTATCGGAAATTGGAGACACACTCACATCATCTCCTTCCAGATACAAGCAATTCTTCTCCTTTGATAAGTACTCTCCAATTGTCGACTTCCCACAGCCACAAGGACCACACACGATAATTAGGCTCCTCATTATCAAGTCATGAAATGCGATAAATATCTGTAAAACCTTTATGTAGAAGTAGATGCAATTTTAGTCGAGCTGGAGTTTGTGGGAACCAGACTTTCTTAATGAGAGGATGTCTGATAGATAGGCTGAGATTGAGGGAGCTATCAGCGTTCGCCTGATCTTGGAGACTTTTGAAAGTTCTTATTGTTAAGGTGATGTCCTTTTATAAAATCTTGACAATAAATAAAAATTGTGCAAACTAAAACAAGGATAGCTGATTTACACGACCTCAAGTTTAGGATGATAAAAGTGAAGCGTTGTACCAGATTAGATACTTTAATAGTGAACAAAGATAATGGAATAAAGAATGCCAATGTCCTGCTGATAAATATTTGCTAAAATGCAAATGGACGATATTGTTAGCATAAGTCGTCTTGAACAAAGGAATGTCTTTCTTTGAACAAAGAATACTATCAGAGCGTAGCCAGATATCTCGAAAAGATGCTAAGGACATTGATATTTTGGGAGTGGTACACTGGATACTTTTGATAGTTAGAAAAATCAGCTGGTAGATTTGCAAGGAATTATGTGTGTTAACATAAATTCCCAAATTGGGTAAGAAACACGAAGTCGAGTAAGAGAGCCAGGAAGATTCAAGGTCTATAGGCCAGTAATCTTTTGGTATAGCACCGAATAAATCAAGGCAGCCAGGGCCATTTACCCAGATACTTTGATGATGTTATTAAGCAAGGGTAGCAGGCATCTCTAATACCATGCTGCTACTACTAGCAAGAAGGATTTGGTTCATAATGTCTGCCTTGGAATATAAGGGCGACAATAGGGATAATAGTCTGTGGTGGTGATACTTCTAGAACGCCCAAAAATCGGATTAAGATAGGAGGTCTGGCGTCTAATAGTCGGTCCCCCTTGTTAGCTCGCTGGTCGTGAGATTAATGTCCATTTTTCAGCTGAGGGTTCATTTGGCAGGGGGGAATGAGTCCGAGTGGCTGGTGATTTTAAGGTTGATGGCACTAGAGCTCATTTGACTTGGCGGAGTGCACCTATAATTATTGTTCGTGTGTGTAAGGATCGCTCCAACCTCATCATCACAGCCTCACGACTCTCTTACTAGTCTTTTCAAATCCGATATTATGTCCTGCGCAGGGTCCTGGGGCAACTATATCTTACTATAGTCTCTATCTTTACTCCCCTCGTCGTTCGGAATGCCTTCCTCTTCTGTTTCAACTTTCATATTGTTGAGTCATCCAGTCGCGGCGTGAATCATGCCAAGAATTGTTCGAATTACACTGCCTCCCGTCCCCAAACTTTATATTCGATCGTTACACCTTCGAGGAATGATGAAAGCATCAAATTCTTCAAACATCATCGACGAAATCTTTGTTTGACTTGGGTTCATTCATACAGGAGCACAGTACGACTAACAAGTCGCAAGGCATCAAATGGCCTCGAATGTGGTACCCTTTCGATTGAAGTCGTACCAAACAGCACTGGCTATCGTTGCTCCATCCCACCTGCACTCCGACATCAACTCATTGCGCAAGATTCACGACAAGGCCTATGAGAGATGGGATCCTCACCTCAATGTCCTCTATCCATTTGTGGATCCAAACCAGCTTGGGGATGCAATAGCTATATTGCGTGAAAGACTTGCGAAGCATGATGTCCAAAGCTTTGAAATTCTGCTCGCAGGAGCCGACAAATTCATGCAAAGGAGGGGTGCAACTGTCCATTTAAAACCAGACATTGAGTCTGAGGAGCGAATTAGCCAGCTCAGAGCAGATTTAGTCGATACTCTAGGACGGGACGCGGGTGAGGGCACGCATGACGGTACATTCAGACCGCATATGACTATAGGTCAAGCGGGAATCATGGGGCCAACACTTGGGATGTTAATTGAGAAGGTTACAAAACTGGCCCCCTTACGTTGGCAATGTAGGAGTCTTGCAGTCTTGAAACGGGAACTGTCTGGAAAGATGGTGTTGGTGGATGAGATATGGTTTTCAGGAGAAGGAAAAGTGCAACCAGATGAAAGTAAGCATGGTTTTGGAGAAACTCCACAATTTTGATGTGGGGGGTGAGGAAAGCTGATTGCAGCCAGATGAGGGAGAACAGGTGTCAGCTCAACATTGGAAGATGTGTAATGCTTACACTTCGTCTGATGGATGGCGACAGTTGGCCGAGCATTTCATTTCACGATCAGAAATGAATACATATCAATCGAGCATCACGGTTTCGACCTACAACCTAATGGCAGAGCAGAATGCCCCAGCATTCCCATCTCGACTTCATCTTATCGTCGATGCCATAAAATCAGTAACAAAGGACCTGTCATATCCTAGAGTCTTGTGTCTTCAAGAGGTCAGCGATGAGATGCTCCCAATTCTTCTTACGCATCCGATCATCAACAATTTGTATCCGTTTTCGACCCATCAACCTTCTTCACTCCTTCCAAGTCAACGGAATTTGGTCACTTTGGGTTCAATTCCCTTCAAGCAAACTGCCATTCAATTTCCAGAACGCCACAAGTCAGCCTTAGTCGTTGATCTTCTATGCATGTCTGTCAAGATTGTGAATACCCACCTTAGCAGATCATTGTCGGATGATGCTGTAGCAACGAAGAAGAGCCAAATGGATCTCTTAACAAAATTCTGTCTTAGCCAGAGCGCGGTAGAGGTCGTTGTTGCTGGGGACTTCAATCTCACAACATCCTCTCACACCATTGAGGCAGCTTTGACCCAAGATCTGATAAGTCTGAAGACAGCCCAATTGATAAAGACTGTGATAACTCCGGAAATTTGGGAAGATTCCTTTCTAGCGCTACAAAATACTTCCAAGAATGGCTTCGATGGCGAAGGTGCCACCTTCGACCGGATTGGCAATCCATTAGCTGCAATTTCCATCGGACCAATTGATGATCGCCCCCAGCGTTATGACAGAGTCCTATATCGCAAGAATGGAACATTCAAAGTGGAACATATTCAACTATTTGGACTACCAGATGGAATGGGCCATTGCGGAAGCGATCATTATGGCTTCGCTGCCACTCTATGCATCGGTGAAGCCCGAGCCCCTCCACACGAAGAACCTGCGCATCCACCCGAGTCGGCTAGAGAGATGATTGTCGTAAAAGAAGATTCTACTGACCTTGCTCGGCTACTTCGGCCTTGGCTTCCAAGTGAAGAGGATCGTGTACAACGTCGAGATGCTATTCAATTAGTGCAAGGAGTTCTATCAAGCAGCAATAGTCTATCCAATCTTGTTCTCGCACCTTTAGGAAGCTACCTTATGGACACCTACTTTCCAGACTCAGATGTTGATCTCCTAGCAATAGGTTCTGTAGCTCCACCAATCTTCTTCGAATATGCGAGTTCGAGGTTTCAACACCTCGACGCCGAGAGAAGTGACGGCGTGAAAGGTGTTCACCTGGTGAACTCATTAGTGTCGATCATGGAAATGTCCGTTCTGGATATCAAATTTGATTTGCAATATTGCCAAGCACCAGTACTGCTCGAAAGGTTTGGAGACATCCTTCAGCATGAGGCTATTCTAAACTAAAAGTGCATCATGCAGGTATCACACTCCGGGCAAAGGTACCCCTCTCAACGAACTCGCCTTCGATGCAACTCTCATCTTCTCGCTTCCTCCTTCATCCCTTCGGCCTTTCAACACTTATCGTGATACAGCATACATTTTGAACGCGACTGCAGACAATAACTCCTATCAAATAGCGCATCGCTTTCTTTCCTTATACCTAAAGAATCGTGGGCTCTACTCGGCAAAGTTCGGCTATCTCGGGGGCATTCATTTGTCCCTGATGCTCAATCGTGTTGTCAAGCTTATCAAGTTAAAGATCTCCAACATTCACGGTGACAGATGCATCGAGATTTCGCCGGCGGCCATTGTTCGTACATTCTTTAGCTATTACTCAACTTTCAGTTGGGCTACCGAGAGTGTGTCAGACCCAGATTTGCTCAGCAAAAATCAAGCAGCACGAACGCCGCGAGACGCCGTCTTCATTCCTGCAATCCACGTTCCTACAGCACGCCCAAACGTTGCTAGCAGTTGTAGTTCTCTCAGTGCCCAGACCTTTACAGAACAATTCAGAGCAGCTTGCGAAGCGACATCAAGAGGTGATTGGGACCGGTGCCTTCGGCCTGGCGTTACGGATTTTTTGAGTGGCTTCTCCGCATATATCTCACTGTCCCTCGATGTTTGGGGCACAGGTGAGATTGGAGGGACAAAAACCAGAGAGATTATTGGTGCACTGGAGAGCAAGTTCCCAAAGCTAATGCTCGCTATTGGTAGACTAAATGGGATTTATGCTCGAGTCTGGCCAGCAAGATTCCGAACCTGCGACGAAGGCCCTTTGGAAGGTGACGAAATACAATTCAAAGGCCAATATCTGATTGGCATACGAATCACCAATGAACATGCAGACGCAGATATAAAGAAAGTTCTGAGGAGCAAAGTTATTGGCGCTGTGAGAGACTTCGAGACCAACGTTAAAGCATCGAGGGAATTTGAGAATGGAAATTGCTGGTTGAACTCGGAGTTCTTGGCTGGTAAAAAGATTCGAGACATGGACCTCATCGTCGACAAACGAGACTGGAGTGGAGAGAATATCGTCAATGTGGCCGACCATGATGCCAAAGCTGATGTTAGATTGTCCGATCTGAACCTAAACGCTGCTGCTGAATATCCGAGAAGACTAAATACGATTCCTCTGCGGATGGCAAACGATGTCATCAATCGTATAAAACACGACACAAAACATTTCTTAGCAGATGAATTCCTGATTGGATATGATGACCGCTTCGAGGAAAAACCGAAAGAGGTCGAGCTTCTGAAATGGAAGTTTGAACAGACTGACGAGGAATTCATTCCCTCGCATCGGGTTGTGCATATTAGAAGGAAGGATGAAAATGGTGGTGACGTTGTTTGGGATCGAAGGCAGAAGCTGGATTTGGTCTTTGGCAGCGGGAAGAGGAGGGACGTGAATGCAAATGATAGGTCAAAAATCAAGTGAAAACGTGCAAGGGATGAAATGAGGCACGATTCATATGTCATCTATTCATTCCAAATACTTACATGGCGAGACAACATCGAGGTTGTCTCAAAAGAGACATTTATAGGTGATTAAAGTCCCATATTTTCAAGATCCCAAGCTCCCACTCGGCATTTCAAAAACTTGATCATTCGTTTCAAGTCCACATGCACTCAGCACGACCGAGCCAGTTGCACCTTCAGTGATGCAACCCTTCGCCCCCTGGTTCAAGATATTTCCACTCACCATATATTCCCATTTCTGCGTTGTAGACTGTTGGCATGCTTCCATGCTTATGGTTCCCTTTTCATCGTTTGCAGCTGTCAGGCATTGTGACGAATTGGCGAGACTGCTGACACTCCTGTTGTCTCCCACTTGCCAAACTTGCGCATCTACTCCAGTGCAATTCGTCCAACTCACAGCCCCAGTGGAGCCAGCAGTCAAGCAATGCAACGATTTCGTGTTGAAAACCATTCCCGTGGGCGTGATACTGGAAGCAGATTCCTCGTTCGTCGAAATCCTAAACACCTTTGTACCATGACTCGGTACCACGACCTTCACTTCATCTTCAACTACAGTCGTATTTCCCGTCCACAAGTCCTTGGCCACAAATTCCTGCTCTTCTGCATCTGCGTAACCTATCCTTACTAGTGGAACACTTAAACTCCCTTCTTCCTCTCCCCTATTTAGCACCGTCAGCAACCTATCCCCATTCGCCAAACTCCTACTCAACACATCCCACTTCCCATCCTGACTAACAAGTGTAGCCTGCAAGCCCAGCTCATCCTGATCAACCTCAATCAAGTCCGCATTCGTCAAATACGAAATCTCTTCTTCTACTAACGCCGGAATCCACGCCGAGATAATAAGCGGGGCACCAAAACTAGCCCAGAGCGCAAAATGGCTCTTCTTCTCCTCCAACGTCAGATTCGCATGATCCACGATCAAGAAGTCAGGATCATTGAAATATCCTGGTGCCTGATACCTCGCAAGTAAAACCTCATAGCCATAATTCGTGAGAATGCTCTTCCAAGGCTCAGGCTCGTCAAATGTCGCGATATCATCGCTGTGGCGTGCTAATTCTCCGTATTGGGGAACCCAGTCCATGACTGTATACCAATCCGTCAAGTTGTCTTCTCCGGAGAAATACGCTGGCGCAGACTCGGAGAAAATCAGGGGTGAGGACATGGATGAGAGGATGGTGTGCCAGTTGCCATAGATCTGCTTGTATCGTGCTTCGGTGGAGGGATCCACGTTACAGCCATCTAGTTTTAAGTAATCGATTCCCCAGCTCTTGAATGTTTCTGCGTCTTGTTCTTCGTAGCCTAAGGATCCGGGATACCCGCCGCAGGTCATGTTACCAGCGTCGGAATAGATGCCAAAATTGAATCCTCGGTCCTTTAGGTATTGACCTAGCCAAGGCAGCCCGTGAGGAAATTTGACGGGATCCCATTGTAGGCTGCCGTTAGAAGATCGAGAGTGTAGAGGCCAGCAATCATCGATGTTAAGACGATTGTAACCGGCGGCAAGGAGACCGGTTGACACCATTGCATCAGCGGTGGAAGTGAAGACGGATTCATTGAGGGCACATTCGAAACGAGCCCAGTTATTGAATCCCATCGGTGGGGTGGGAAGGACAGATTTTGAAGCTGATGTGAGGGTGAGGGAGGTGATGAGTGAGAGGAGGGGCGTTTGAATGTGCATTTTGCTGGTGGGTGTTGTTGAGTTAATCCTCTTCACCAAGCTTCAGACTTTTGTTCGTTTTCCTTTAAGAAACATATGCACATGATCTAGAGTTTCTAGTAGCAATATATAATTCCGAAGCAGGATGACGAGGAATATTGCTGCGGCAGCTCGCCAGGCTAATCCCAACATCAATTACCCAAACCCTCGAGCATCGCGGGTCGTCGCAAAACGTTTCTACATTTAAACGGTAACGTTACCCCTTCCGATGATCATGGAATAATGTAGTTCCGGCTCGGGATGGAAATTGAAATATACCTTCCGAGTTTGGGGCTTCCACGTAATGATCGCGCGAATAATTCCCTATTTGGAATCGATCCGATGCCGATCTTGAAGCTGATCATAGTAACTCCTTGCGCGCGCAAAGTGTTCTGATAGGTTCAGGTGTTTGAGGGGTACGTTGTATGAGAGGACGAAGATGGGAAGATGTAGCTCGAAAGGTAACTGATGTCGTTCGGTGATGAGAATAATGACCACGTCTAGAATATGTAGAAATAAACACTTCTACTGACGCGCCCTGGGGAAATATCTGCTTGTATTACACAGCAACATTAAATTCACGAAAAGTAACTTTTCTTGATTGTTCTGGAATAATGTGAGCGACGATAATTTTGACTTCTATCTACCCGCCATTCTGACACTGCAGCGACAAAGATGAGATATCTTATACCATTGGAATGGACACCCAGAAATATATTAACCGAAATGTTCACGCGAAGAAAGAATGCTGAATGTAATGCAATGCAATTGAACTTGGAGTGTCTGACAGGCATTATTCAACATGATCAATGTATACAAGCAGCAGTTTCAAGAACTTCATGACGAAAAGCCTTTGCTCGCAGGGTTAACTAAAGTTCAACATCCCCCAAACTTCTCATGGAGGAAGTAAAAACATGAAGGATATCATAAGAACGCCATTTCATGCAAAGCCCCCCAAATCCTCCCCCTATGAAAGATACGACGCCTCAAACGCCATGCCAAGGCAGCTTTTCCAGCTTTGGCAAACCTATGCAATACCGTAATTGTACAAAAATTCAGTCGGATCTAAGCAGCAACAGCCACTGCTGCTGGTCGCTCGAGGGTAGAACTAGGACCTGCTTCTTCTTCTGCGATCTCACCGCCTGCTTCTTTCTCTGCCCAGTCACCCCAAAGACCTCGCTTGCCTCGGACTCTAATTGGACCACCTAATAACGCCTCTTGTTGCTCAACCTTAACGGCGTCCTTAGTTGCTAGAACTAAGACTTCGAAGAACATCTTGGTGGCATCTGCGCGAGTGGTCGTAGCTTCTGGTAATAAGTCTTGGAATAGTACGCTGGCCTTCTTACGCTTGTCGGGGCTACCCGCCGCTTCATGACCGAAGCGATCGCGAAGGAGGTGGACGGCATGCTTAGTGCCGAGAGACACTGGGCCACTATCTGCTGGGTGGACAAGTGGTGCGGTTGTCTCGTCAAAGTTGGCGCCAGGGCTGGTCGCGTCAAGACCAGCACTCGGATCATGCTCGTCATCGTTGTTCATCATAAATCTATCATCAGCGGGTATCTCGACTATAGTTCCATCCAGGGCTATCGTTGTATTTGCATCAATACCCGCATTACCAAGACCGGCACCAAGATCCTCCTCCTCACCAAGGTCAAGGCGTGGGGATTTGTGGGGGTTTTGCTCGTCACCACTTTCCATGTCCGCGATACCACTATCCCGCTTGCGCTTAAGCTCTCCAGTCTTGCGTACTGCATCCAGTGACAGCATTCCTCGGAGTTCTGGTGCCCAGCCCATACTTCGGCCATCATTCATTATGTTAGAAACAAATCCACCATTCTTCTGCATTTCGATGAGTGCGAGAAGCTCTGGATCTCTGGGAAGAAATGATTGAGGTCTCAGAATCTTGTCATGGCTTTGCTGCTGTTCCTTGATAATGGCGTTGGAGATCGTGGTGGCAGCATCGGGTTGAAGAAATCTTTGTCTACGAGCGCGTTGCGCCGGGTTTCTGAAAACAGATTGTTCGGTTTCATCCTCCGGCTCGTAGAGGGCAGAGTGTAGATTCCGTTGATGCTCGGCCTCCACTTCTGCTGCTAGTGTCTCGTCGATGTCGGACAAAGGCGATTCGGAAATTCTCTCAGGGCGAACAAGGGGAGCTGGGGGTAGTGTAACGTCTTGGTCTCCCATGTCGAGCATATCATAATCTCCATCGTCATCTGCCATTCGAATACCATCGTCACCACCACCAAAATCCAGGTTAAGAGACGTGTCCCGCTCGCCAGCATCAAAGTTGTCCTTTGCTGGGACTTGAATGTCCAACTCGCTCAACAAATCTTCCTCGGCGGGTCTAGCAGATGGGGCGTCTCGTCCAATTTCCATAGTACGGTCGGCCTTGGGGTTGAAGTCGTCTATATCGAGACCAAAATCCAAGCCCAGATCAAGATCATCCATGGGTTCCAAAACCAGATCATCGTCATTCTGATTCTCGATGCTATTTTGCAAAAATTGGCTGCCTGCAAAATCCTCTTGCAGATTAATATCGCGGCTGCCAGCTCGTCGTTTACGTAGATGCGAATCATCCTCGAGTTGGGAAAAAAGGAACGACGCGTCCGGCATAGGCGGCATCTCAAGGTTGTCACCCTCTGTCAGGACGTCTGGAAGCATGAGGGCATCTCTGGAAGGCATATGCAGACCGGCTGGGATATCGTTATTGCCAGAAAGACGGAAAGCCTAGAGTGGGTAAGCATTTGCCCTAGAAGATACAATGTTAGAGTATCATACCATCTTAATCTTCATCAGTGCCTCATTGCAGTCATCAAGTAAATAACGCGCCTTTCGACTGTAAATTCTCACAACGCCCAGCAAAAGCTGTCCGCTTAATCGCAGAGCCATTGGCGCTTGGTTAGGCGTAACAATGGCATCGACGCTGTCCTTCACGCTTGCCTGTAAGATGTGGTTCTTGGACAGCTTGCGCTCCAGATTCGCCGACAGCCATACCCGGGCCAAGGGACCCGTCTTCGACAGGAGAGTCTCCGAGTAGAACATATTGATAATAAGGAGTGATCAAAGTGATGTCTAGGGCTTGCGCCAGACCGCGGCGTGTTATAGGTGCGAAGCAATAGGCTGTGAATAGGAGGGTGGAGCGCGTTTGTTATGTTGTTGTGATGCGGGCGCGTCGAGTGAAATCAAATTCAGGCGCAGACAGCATCAAAGCCGCGTCGTCGAACTCAAAATTGAAGTGATTGTCGGAGTCGCGACTCGAAGATTCAGCGATAGAGCAATGATGAAGCAAGATTAAGAAGTCGTATTGTGTTGCGCGACAAAATCTCGAGGTGGGGAGAGCTGATCATGGTGGTTGTTCATTTGAAGTGGCTGGTAAGGAGACGCTTAGCCTAATTGGGAGGCCTGTATTGCAGCCTTGTAAATAAGGATTTATATCACGTGATACGTTCGATGTCTGAAAGTGATGCGACGATTGGTTGAACAAAGGATACCTAGGTAATTGTGATCCTAATGCGTGGTCTAGGCTAGCACCGACTCCATACTTCTTTAAGTTAACGTTGCAATCCCCAGTAAATCTCATAAATCTCATTCAGCAATTACCTAGACTTGAGCTTAGCAGTCTCAGGGCAGTGCAACACCAACAGGGGTAAGGCCGTCGAACGAACGCCAAAAATCGTCAGTGCAGGAGCTGTGAAACGGCAAAAGACCAGGCGCGGACACGTAATTACCAGGACCAGAATAATTTTGTGTCTCTCATCGCCAATGACCTCCGACAACAATATTCACAGTCGCAACAATTGATTTCTTGGCTTCCAAGTCTCACATAAGTGCTGCCCTTCCGCCCGTCAGCTCCAACATCGACTCCGAGATCGTATGCCTCAGCGATAGAGACTGTGGACACGACAGCATCAGTTGCTGCTCGTTCTAGCAGAGTGGAGGATTAGAGGTCATGGCTTGGCCGCCGCGCATATCTCGGTCTTCAAGTCCAGGTGTCCCTTTATTGCCCATGACGAATCTGCCAGCCGGCGACGCTACACGGTTAGAACCACTGTCGAGACGAGGTTCTCCAGAGAGATCGAGGTCGAGAAGTCGACATGCCAGAACTTCCTCCTCTATTGCCAAGGTTCGTGTGGGCGCGTGATATTGTGGCGGATGCTGACTTTGGGATAGACTGTAGCAGACGAATTCGCTGGTCTCACTCCGAACGAAACTGCTGAGCGCTTGCAGACGTCTCTTTCCACTGGTCTCTCTCCCGCCGAAGCCCTCGCTCGATTGCATGACCAAGGTCCGAATGAATTACCACACGAAGAGCCCGAACCATTATGGCTGCGGTTTTTGAAGCAATTCAAAGAGCCATTGATCCTCTTGTTACTTTGTTCTGCTGGAGCGTCGGTGCTGGTTGGGAATAAGGACGATGCGATCAGTATTGCTGTGGCGGTTACTATTGTGGTATCAGTCGGATTCATACAAGAATATCGGTCAGAGAAGTCAATCGAAGCTTTGAGCCATCTTGTACCGAACCATGCACACCTTATTCGAGGAGACCAAGCAAGGACCGCTAATCCAAGGACGCCGTCATGGCCACCAAGCGCGGGGCAGCCACCAGAGAGGGAAATCCTCATGGATTCGACGTCTTCCGAAGACGATGAAGTAAAACTGGAAGCTGCATCAAGTAAGGTCATGGCAGCGCAGCTTGTACCTGGAGACCTGGTTCTTTTCACGACTGGTGACCGAATACCAGCCGATATCCGTGTTACGAAGGCTTCAGATTTATCAATTGATGAATCAAACCTTACTGGAGAGAACGAACCCGTTAGGATAACCGCGGATGCCATAATCAAAAATGCCTACCAACCAAGAGTTACATCAAATAGTCTTGAGCCTCCAGGCTCACCCTCTTATGCTTCTGCAGGCAGCGGCACTGTCGGGGCAGATACACGGTTGAATAGTACGACAAATATTGCTTTCATGGGAACACTAGTTAGATCAGGACACGGTCAAGGAATTGTGTATGCCACGGGAGGAAATACGCATTTTGGAACAATTGCTGCAAGTGTGACGGAAACGGAAAGTCCTCGAACTCCCCTACAGCTTTCAATGGATTCGCTTGGATCCCAACTCAGCCAAGCTTCTTTCGTAATTATTGCCATAATTTCACTGGTGGGATGGTACCAAGGCAAGGCATTGTTGGAAATCTTCACTATATCGATCTCCCTGGCTGTAGCAGCGATCCCAGAGGGTCTGCCGATCATTGTAACAGTCACCCTGGCTCTTGGCGTCCATCGTATGGCCAGGCATAATGCTATCGTGCGGAAAATGCCGAGTGTGGAGACACTTGGTTCTGTCAATGTTGTGTGTAGTGACAAAACTGGTAAATGAACCACCCTAAGGTCTCGTTCTGCGCTGACTATATCTAGGGACTCTGACTATGAACCATATGACAACGACAAAGTTGTGGTACTTTGAAGCAGACTCGCCAATTGCTGTTGATTCGGACGATGAAGCAACCGAAGGGAAACCAGACCCAGTCACATTACGAATTCTTCGGATTGGTAACATTGCGAATAATGCACGCCTAAATCGGCGGTACGCACATACGCAAACTGCATCCTCAATGGCAGTATTATCGTCCACTGGAACAGACAATCATGCGCTTCGGAGCCGATGGGTAGGGCAGCCTACAGATGTAGCTATGCTGGATCTGTTAGATAGATTCAAAGAGCATGATGTTCGAGACAGGCTTGGACATCGTCTTGGAGAAACTCCCTTTAGCTCCGAGCGAAAATGGATGGGTGTTTCAGTCGGTGACCTTAACCCCGACGGAAGTTCATCATCTAAAGAAGTAGCTTATATTAAGGGGGCAGTGGACAGAGTTTTGTCACGATGCGACACATACTTAACGAAGGACGGCCGAGAAGTAGTCTTAGATGCGGCGCGAAGACAAGAAGCCTTAGATGCTGCAGACAAGTTGGCCCAAGAGGGACTTCGAGTGCTTGGATTCGCCAGCGGCCATGTCGCAAAGCATGCCAAATCTATCAGCCATTCTATCAGTCGTAGTGGAACACCGACAACCAAGACAGCGGAACCTCTCGTGTCACACAGCGAGGATGTGTACAAAGGCCTCACATTTGCAGGTCTAGTGGGAATGAGTGACCCTCCGAGAACAGGCGTTACAAAGTCAATTCGGCGCCTCATGCGGGGAGGTGTGAAAGTTATCATGATTACAGGGGATGCAGAGACAACAGCCTTAGCAATTGGGCGGAAGCTTGGTATGGCCATTGCGACTCCGCGCGAGCACACAGCCAGCTCTGTAGCTGTAAAGCCCGTGTTGAGCGGGCATGAGATCGATGTGATGTCAGACGAGGAGCTCGAAGCTGCCATTGCGAATACTTCAATTTTTGCACGAACGAGCCCGGATCACAAGATGAAAATCATTCGAGCATTGCAAGCTCGCGGCGATATAGTGGCGATGACTGGAGACGGTGTTAATGATGCACCAGCATTGAAGAAGGCTGACATCGGCATATCGATGGGCTTGCAGGGGACCGACGTGGCCAAAGAAGCAGCAGATATGATTCTGACCGACGATGATTTTTCCACTATCCTTCGCGCAATTGAAGAAGGAAAAGGCATATTCAACAATATCCAAAATTTTCTTACTTTCCAGCTGAGCACAAGCGCTGCTGCTCTCACTTTAGTATTTTTCTGCACGTGTTTTGGATTTAAAAATCCTCTGAACGCGATGCAGATTCTCTGGATTAGTATGACAGCTCGTCCCATTCCCTCCATTGGTGCTAACACATAACAGATATCATCATGGACGGCCCACCAGCACAATCTCTAGGCGTCGAGCCTGTCGATCCAGATGTCATGACAAGACCACCACGGAAACGCAACGCGCCTGTTCTTACATGGCCGTTGATTACTAGAGTCATTACATCTGCGACTATAATCATGTGCGGCACTATGGCCGTCTACACCCACGAAATGCTCACCGATAATGAAGTCACGAAAAGAGACACGACTATGACATTTACGTGTTTCGTCCTCTTCGACATGTTCAATGCTCTCAACTGTCGTTCCGAATCAAAGAGTGTACTGCGAGGCGAGGTCGGACTTTTCAGCAATACGCTTTTTAACTGGGCTGTCTCATTGAGTTTAGGTGGACAGATTCTCGTTATCTACTTTCCGTGGTTACAAGAGGTTTTCCAGACAGAAGCATTAGGGCCATTTGATCTGTTGGGGTTAGTGGTGTTAACAAGTAGCGTCTTCTGGGTGGACGAGGCGAGGAAGTGGTGGAAGTCGAGGTCGAAGACTTCTAGGAGGTTGGGAAGTGGGTATAGTCAGGTTGTGTAACGTCCATTGAACGGGCATGCATTGAAACAAAGGCAAAGCGATTGCATATGTATAAATAAGGTGGAATTGGTATAGATTCCCAAGCGTATTCATTGTGGGTGGAATTTTACACTCATGCTCAATTATCCGGTCTGTTCGTATCATTCGTTGCATTGATGAAAATACTAAGCGAGATTCTACCTATAGCAGTAGTCCTGCCATCATCTCTTTCTACATACAGATACCATGTCTTGTAAACCGTCATCAATCAGCGTTCCAGATAGAGATCTCGTGACCCAAGCGGGGTCGTGGCCATAAAGTTGCAGATCTCCAGACCAGGTCCACTTTCAACGGCAACTAAAGAACGTCAAGTAACGTTACGACTTTAGTTATCTCAGTTGTCGTAGCTTCTTCCCTTCAGATGGAAACGCGTTCTGTATAATACAGGAATTCGTCTCAGAGCTAGCATGAGGTTGGAGGCGCTGTGGGGCTAAAAGCAGATTGCGGGGATAAATGGTTACATGCCATTAACCAGTCGGATCCTCTACGATGCCCAAAGTTCTTCCATCAGCACATTTTCCCCTCTAGCATAAGATAAAAGAATGAAAACTTCATATCTCTGTCCAAATTCTCCCTTGAAGTAGCTGATCAGCAACTCTGAGAATGCGTGTCTCTGTGGTCCTGTCTAGCCTCCTGGGGCTTACCAAACTCGTAAACAGCGCGTACACCAACTCCTCCATCGCTTTTACCTACAACCGTACTTCATTTTTGCTCCATGGCGAACCCTACCAGATCATAGGCGGGCAAATGGACCCCCAACGCATCCCCTACCAGTATTGGCAAAAGCGACTGCTGGCTGCTCGTGCGATGGGCCTCAATACCATTTTCAGCTACATATTTTGGGATCAGCTTCAACCTTCGCCTTCCACGTGGGACTTCACAGGCAGAAACAACGTCGCCGAATATTTCAAGTTAGCGCAAGAAGTTGGGCTGCATGTCGTTTTGCGTGCCGGGCCTTATGTCTGCGGCGAACACGAATGGGGTGGCTTCCCTTTCTGGCTATCTGAGGTTCCCGGAATGGTCGTTCGCTCAGACAATGCTCCGTTCCTTGCTGCTTCAAAAGTTTATCTCGATCGTCTCGCCGACGAGATCCGCCCCATGCTGGTTGCCAATGGGGGATCCGTGTTAATGGCTCAAATCGAGAACGAATACGGCTCATACGGCTCGAATCATAGCTACATGGAGGCTTTGAAAGATCTCTTCTATGGGGCGTTTGGAAACGATATGGTGTTGTATACCAACGACGGCGGCGTCTCGCAAGATATCCTCAATGGCCAACTTGAAGGTATCCTCGCCGAAACGGATGGAGGTCCTCAAGCCGGTTTCCTTGCTCGAGATCAATATGCATATGAAAGTAGTCTGGGGCCGCAGCTCGATGGAGAATACTATATCACGTGGCTTGATCTCTGGGCTAGCAACAGCACCTATGATACTGATGTCGGAAGTGCGACGGCGATTGAGACTACTATTTCGGATTTGAGCTGGACGTTGAATAATAAGAGCAGTTTCAGTATTTATATGTTTCATGGAGGCACGAACTGGGGCTTCCAAAATGGTGCCGATTGGGCGAGCGCATTAACGCCTGTCGTCACTTCTTACGACTATGGCGCTCCTCTAACTGAAAGTGGTGGGATCACGGATATCTATCTTGCATTAAGAGAGATGATTGTAGGATATCTAGGAAATGACAGCTTGCCAGCTGTGCCGAAGAACGAGACACCGATTGCGATTCCGGAGATCGAATTGAAGCCAGTAGTCGGGTTGTTTGATGTCCTGCCCGAATCAGTGGTGGCGGATAGTTTAGTGAACATGGAGAAGTTGGGCCAGAGCCATGGGTTTACGCTTTATCGCCACGTGGTCACTGCAGCCTCCTCAGGAAAACTTGTCGCAGGTGATTATCCTCGCGATCGACTGTTGGTATACATCAACCAGACTCAAGTCGGTGTCATAGATAGTATCTATGAGGCTCCCGCAACAGTTAACTTGGCCCTCGAGAAAGGTGATGTGTTGGATATCTTGGTCGAGAATATGGGTCGAGTAAATTATGGTCCTAGGATACCGGATCAGAAAAAGGGCATTGTAGGTAATGTTACCGTAGGAGAAGCTGTGCTGAAAGGATGGGAAATGTTCACCTTTCCTTTAGACCCTCCTCCTTCGCCAACTGCCTTTACTTCAGAGCTCGATGCATCCTCGCTTAGTACTTCAGGTCCGATGTTTTATTCAGGAACATTTGATATCCAAGGAGAGATCGCAGACACGTTCTTGCATCTTGCGAACTGGACGAAAGGCGTTGTTTGGGTGAATGGTGAAAACTTGGGAAGGTACTGGATTGTGGGGCCACAGCAGACGCTGTACCTGCCGGGATGTTACTTAGAAAAGGAGGGCAACGAGATCTTTGTTTTGAACTTAGAGCCGAGTGAGAGTCAGGGAGTGGTGGAGGGTGTGGTTGATAGGTTGTGGGGGAATCATCCTGACCCTGATGCGCCTTAAGGATGAAAACACATTTCAGTCAGATCTTTCAGGGATGAATTGATGGTATCTGGCTGAACCTAGTAGTCCTCGCCCTGGTACAGGGCTGAATCCGAAATCTAGTCTTATAATGCTGCGTTGAGAGTCTCAGTCGTGAATGGCACAATGCAACGTCAGCCAAAGCTTTTAAGGTGTCAGGATGCTCGAGGCCGAGGAGGTTCTCCCAGCTAGCTAAGACTCGCCACGAGAGCAAAACTGGCAAATGCCCAATCTACAATGGCGTAATGCATTGTCTAGATCTTTCGCAACTTGTATGGTGTCGGGGTGCTCAAGGCCGAGGAGCTTCTCCTGACTAGCTAAAAGTCGCTGATATAACTCGAGGGCAAGCTGGTAGTTGTCCAATTTGAACTGGCAGAATGCAACGTTATTTATAGCTTGCAAGGTGTCAAGGTGCAAGCCGAGGAGCTTCTCCCGACTAGCTAAGAGTCGCTGGTAAAACTCGAGAGCAAGCTGCCAATTATCTAACCATGCATAGCAAACCCCGATTTTCTCGATAGCTGCTAAAGTGTCGACATGCTCGAATCCTAGGAGCTTCTCTCGTCCAGCTAAGACTTGTTGAAATGATTCAAGACTAAGCTGTTAGTTCCCCAGTTCGTGATGGCATGCCCCTATCCAGGCAATAACATGTAGCGTATCAAAATGATCAAGTCCGAGAAGCTTCTTTCGCCCAGCTAAGACTTGTTGAAATAATTTAAGACTAAGCTGGTAGTTCCTTAGTTTGTAATAGCATTCCCCTATCCAGTCAATAGTATTTAGCGTATGAAGATGATCAAGTCCGAGAAGATTCTTTTGCCCAACTAAGACTTGTTGAATTAATTGAAGCGCGGGCTGGTAATCACCTAATCGTAGCCGGCAGATCCCAATGCAGTTAATAGTTCTGAGTGTACTGGGATGGTCAAGGCTAAGGAGCAGACTTGGATTCGGAGCCGGAGATACCGGTATTATTCGATGAAAAGTACTTCGAATATTCATCCGGTAAAGATATTTATTATTTAAATAAACCGGGTACTAAGCGAGGCTCTTTATAAGTATATATAAAAGTGTATTTTTTATAAATTAAATGCAAAAGATTACTTAACTCCGAATTTTGCTCGGAGAAGTAATTTCATTGGCTATAAGCCCCTATATCATCACGTGTACGGATATTCGGATATTTTTTCGAATACCATCGAATTATTGAATTACCGTCCGGTTAAAAAAACCGATTTCGAAAAAACCGAATCCAAGTCTGCTAAGGAGCTTCTCTATACCAACTTTTGCATGCAAGTAATGCTCTAAAGCTATAGAGAGCTTTCCCCTCTGATAGTAAATATTATCGATATGACACATAATGGCATATTTCATGGGAATCTCCTTGGTATCGATCTTCTTCAAGGCGATATCATACAGACTAAGCGCACTGTCAAGCTTTCCTACAGCATCGTAGAAATTGCCAATGCCTAATAATACAGCAATTGGTTTAATTGGTTGTCCTCCCACTGATAGGACTCAGAGACGTTGATACGTACCACAGCAGACTTAGAGGCCCGCTTGTTACTCTGCCAAACGACCTTGAAGATCTCTGCTTGAGTTGAATCTGGTTTATTTTGAATAGATATAAATGCACTTCTAAATTATGTAAGTAGCTGTTGAGCCACTGTCTCTTCTGTCACTCGCATTCGTGTAAGGAGGGTTGGAGAAAGCAATATCTTTCCGAATAGGACCAGAAACATCTGAGGAGCAAGACTTTCGGGAAGAGAATATAAAACACAAACTGAATAGCTCTTGCAAAGGTCTCTTGCGGGCTCCGCAAATGACATTTAAACTGCGCCAAGCCAAGGTCAAGTAGGTAGCTACATCACTTCTAGCAAGGCTCCAAAATCAAATCAAAATCTACGATATAACGTTAATCCGATCTTTGCAGCGTGCCAACATTTGAATCGACAGGGCTGTGTCTATAAGCCTCAAATGCAATGCTTTTAATAATTGCTAAAGAAATCGTATAAGTAGGTATGGAAGGAGCGCTTGTCCTACACCACGTGATGCCCTCGGACAGTCACCGATTTGTCTCTTTAACTTTATTCTTCTCCCCACGTGCCTCTACAATTGGACATCTAAGTTAGCATATGGTTGGTTGTCGTCTCTACAGCTTCTCCAAAAGAAATATTCGAAGACGTCGACGTGTTAGCATCACGTGGCTATCTCAACTAGGATATCCGAAGCCTAAATCTTCCGAGAGAGTCAATGACAACATCCATTTTCAAAAGCGAACCGTATTTGTTATTCCCGAGACATTGAGTACGAATCTCTTCAGCTGACTTTCATCGAGCGGCTTCACCGGTGGTAGTTCAGCTTAATTGGCGCGCCCACGTGGAATGCACAGCAGAAGCAAACACCGTGCATAAAATCATCCAATGGGGTCAAAATTCGGCGAGATAATTATTCGCTCCAGCTGAACAAAACTATCGGTTTTGCTTTTCTCGTGTTCTTCAATCGCGGCCCATTGCACAACTTCAGCCATGTCTCACTTGGACCCACTGATAATTCCCGCGCCAACACCATCTTCTTCAAGGTTGAAGCTTGATAGCTGATGATGAGGTAGTTTGGAGGGGCAATTTCTCCATTTACAGCGAATAGCTTGCGCCATTTTCAGCCAGCAACACCCCTAGCTCCAAGGTTAGATCTTGGATAGCTGGAGTGGAGGCCCGCCCCGCCAACACGGGAACACCATCATCTCCAAGCTTGAACCCTGAATCTCAGCCATGGAGGGGTAGCGATAGTATCATTCCCGCCCCTCCATGATCCGATCTGTTCCTTCCCACAATAATAAAGCCCCCTCATTGCACCTTTCTCTCTCTGCTCTTTCCCTTCACCTCAGTTCCTCACCAGATAAACACTGTTCGTCTTCTCCTCATCATACTCTTCCCGATTTCTTTCAATACACGTCTCTTCGTTTCACCCTTTCATCAGCAGCAATGGCTTCATACGGCAACTCCGATAACTCGGACAGCTACGGCAACCAACAGTCCGGTAATCAGGGCGGCCAAGACAGCTATGGCAGTTCGGGCAATTCGGATAACTATGGAAGTTCCAACCAGGATAGTTACGGAAGCTCCAACAGCGGCAATCAAGGAGGCTATGGTGGCTCCAAGCAAGGAGGACAAGATAGCTACGGCAGCTCGGACAATTCTGACAGCTATGGAAGCTCGAACAACGGCAATCAAGATAGCTACGGTAGCTCCAACAACGACAATTCAGACAGCTATGGTAGTTCCAAGAAAGGAAACCAAGACAACTACGGAAGCTCCAATACCGGAAACCAAGATAGCTACGGAAGCGGAAATTCTGGAAACAGTGGAAACAGTGGAAACCAGGATAGCTACGGAAGCGGAAATTCTGGAAATAGCGGGAACAGTGGAAACCAGGATAGCTATGGCAGCTCCAACAACCAGTCTGGTGATTCAGGTGATCAATCCTCGGGAGGATATGGTGGACAGAGTGGATCTGGAGGCCAGCAGCAGCAGGTTTGTTACCTTAGCTCATCTTCCCTGTCTATCTATCACCGTTCCTTAAAGCGAATGAGTGCTGACGAACATGTCTTGTAGGGTGGACAACAGCAGCAGCAGGACCAAGATCAAGGTCAGCAACAGAGTGGTCAGCAGGGAGGCCAACAACAGGGCAGCGGTAACAACAGTGGAGCCTCGGGCTACATCTCTCAAGGCAAGTCATGTCTTCCCTCCTCTTCTTTCCATCGATCCACCTCTCCATCCCTTATCCTTCCACCACTTCATCCCTGCTATCTTCACAGAAAGAGAGAGCCTTGCTAATCGTTCTTCCAATGATAAAGGTCTCAACTTCCTCGAGCAGAAGACCGGCCATCAATTGAGCCAGGAGCAGAACGACCAAGTCACCAGCGCTGCCGAGGGTGCGTTTAGCAAGTTCACAAGGTATGTATTCCCTTTATTGTCCTTCCAGTTCGTTCAAGAAAAGAGTTGCATCTACCTCGGCTGCAACTGATGGATACGAAACGGAGCTGACGAGATGCGTTCTAGCGGCAAAGGTGGTTCAGCCTGGTAGGGATGACGCAGAGAAGGATATTTGCTCTAGTCATCAAGTCATGATTGAATTAGACAGCTAGCTAGCAGGATTATGTGAAGAAGCGGGCGATATAATTACCAAGCCAGACTCCATGATATGAAACCTTCCAATGGTCGCTCATCATCAATTTCTATATGCTTCCTGTGCCAAGCCCCGCTCTACCAATCCCTAACTCCCTCCTCGCTCATCGCGAACGGCTCACCACCTGCTGCCATCCTCGCATTACTAATCTCCCACTCAAACTCTTTCAACGCTCGAATCTCACTTCCTACAAACAATCCTCCAATTAAACCATCGATGACACCAGCACCCAATCCCAACGTGCTCAGGAGCATCAAGAGGAAAGCGACGAAATTCCTCGGGCTCCACCACACGGCTATTAGACATCCGATACTGACCACCACCTGGCCGACGAAATGGTAGAGTCGCCATCGTCTTTGCTGTCGCTCTCGACGATTGTATTTATGAACCATAGCAAGGATCTCGTCATATGTTTGAACGGGAAGATGGGCGTTTGACGGTCTGCGGAATTGAGAATGGTATGAGCGACGGAACTCGCTGGCAGCTGGGGATTGGAGGTAGACTCCATCTGCCACAGCTGAGTCTTCTTTATCTGTCTCTGACTGGAGAGCTCGAGTGTGAACGAGTCTCGCTTCGACAGAGAAGTGATCGCTGAGTGAGCATTGGAGTTCCGGGTGTCGCATTAACATGCCGACTTTCGCGTCCTTGATGATCCATCCGCCTCGTTCCGGGCGGGAGGTGTCGAAGCCAGTGCTGGCAAATATATAGTCGAGTCGTTTGGCTTTTGGATCAATTCTATCCATAGGGATATCGATATGTGGTTTATTTGGCCCCAGACGCTTCTGCTGACCTTTGTTCCATCTCCAGGTATTAAGGACGCTGTCGCAGGTAGCTCCATTTTCGTGAATGTTGATGTCTGCGGTAGGTATTGGCCGTCGGCGCGCCTTCTCTACTGGATCTATTGCTGCTCCGACCGAAGAGTCGGGGTGAAGCAGAAGCCATACATCCTTCACTGGAGAATGTGTGCTGATTAGGCGATGTGCGAGCGACTGTGGGACCATGTTGAAGTCGCCGAGTCCAAGGACAAGATGGCCCCTCTCAGCAGCACCCCTCATCAATTTCGCAATCTCCCAAGCTTGTGCGGTTCTATGGCAGATGTATGAATCGTGAGGTTCTCGTTCGTATGGCGCGTGAAGCTAAATTGTTCAGCTTGAGCCTTGCTTAAATTCTGGACTGCTCACATGTGTTGTGAAGACTTCAATCACATCCTTCTCCTCAGGCCCATATCTGATCCTCGCAGATGCGACTCCTTTGCCCACATACCAATCGCCTCTGAAGAAAGCGGTTGGTCTTCCATTCAGAGGGTACCGGAACATATTACTCTCTTCGATCGGCCATTTCGATAATATCGCGAGTCCGCCACCAAATATACCACTATAATAGAACTTTCCATACGGCAGAATGTGCTTCGTTTCTGTGCGGATGCTGCGATAGTCTTGTTGGGTCCAGCACTCCTGTAAACCGACAATTTGTGGAGCTGGATCTGCGGCTGCTATGCGTTTCCCAATCTCCAGTAAACGTTCATGCCGGAACTTGGAAATATACTTCAAACCCCAACAGTTAAGTGAGATAACGTTGATCTCGGTTGGCGCTGGTATGTCCATCGTCACCGATGATGTTGCTTGGTCCATGGAGATGGTGAGAAATTATACTGTTAATTAGATCGAGGTCGGTAGGAATCTAGAACAAAGGAGAAGCTGAATTCTAAAATTGGGAGGTATATCAGCACATTGTCGCAATAGTAGTCTCAATAGGGCAACGATTGAATGTGGACGACGAATGTGGAATATCATGAGGATCAAGCGTTTGAGATGTCTGAATTCGTCGCAGCCCCGAATCCTTCGAAGATGACGTTCCTTCCATCGCTCTTTCTGGGGATCAGCAGGGGTTGTCTACGCTAGTCAGCTTGTCCTGCGAGATGTAAAAGCTTATTTATACGCGCGCTTGACGCGTCTTCCAAGATAGATACCGCGGCCTGTCCACTTGCACTCCCCTAAGAACAATACAAAGACGCAATGTCGGACTTCGACTCACCAGCTGATACGCCTCAGCCTTCGGGCCACCGTCGAACCAAGAAGCGTAGCAGATACGATGACAGCGAAGCGTCAACGCCGCGCGACAGCTCCCCAGACGAGCTTGCCGACCATCAGCCATATCGCTCGTCGAGACTGAGCTTACGGAGGGACTCAGCTCCTCGTCGCAGAGCTCACTCTTCCGATGGCAGCGTTGATGAACTGAATCACACATATCACGAACGAAATCGAGACCGATCAACCAGCGCGGAGACTCCAGACTCGTCGCATTCCTCCCCACGGCCTCCGTCGCCCCCAGCATACAAACCTCTGAAGCTCAACTACCGGCTTAAATTCATACTCAAGGGCCATCGCAAAGGTGTTGCCCAAGTAAGGTTTTCACCAGATGGTCGGTGGATCGCAAGCTGCTCGGCCGATGGCACAATCAAGATCTGGGATGCGGAGACCGGGAAGCATATGCGAACGTTAGAAGGGCATCTTGCGGGTGTGTCGACGATAGCCTGGAGTTCAGATTCGAATACGATAGCTTCTGGCTCCGACGACAAGACAATAAGATTATGGCATAGGGCTACCGGAAAGGCATACCCCGCGCCTCTCTCGGGACATCACAATTATGTCTACTCATTAGCTTTCTCGCCAAAGGGCAATATGCTCGTCAGTGGAAGCTATGATGAGGCTGTGTTCCTCTGGGACTTGCGTGCGAGACGGTTAATGCGAAGTCTACCTGCTCACTCAGACCCCGTTGGTGGGGTAGATTTCATTAGGGACGGAACTCTAGTCTGCAGTTGTTCTACGGACGGCCTTACGTATGTTATCTCCATGCTATTAGGGATGCGTAACTGACTTGGATTCTAGCCGAGTATGGGACACAGCCACGGGCCAATGTCTCCGAACATTGGTGCACGAGGACAATGCTCCTGTAACAACAGTCCGATTCTCTCCTAATGGACGATATATACTCGCATTCACACTCGATTCTTGCGTACGTCTCTGGGATTATGTCTCTGGCACAGTCAAAAAAACGTATCAAGGACATGTCAACAAGAAATACTCTCTGGGTGGCGCATTTGGTGTTAGCGGTTCAGATGGCTTTATCGTATCTGGCAGTGAGGACGGCGATATTGTGTTCTGGGATGTTCGAACGAAGGACGTAGTGCAAAGAGCGGCCCAAGCTCATGAAGGAGTTGTATGCTGGGTCGACACCTCACCTGGATCAGATGCTAAAGTGGTGAGCGGTGGCCTTGATGGCACTGTTAAGATATGGGTCAATGTGCCCGAAGATGCAGAGATCGGTGGGATGAACGGATTGAAGCTTGAGCGAGAGGATGATAACGATGCTGATATGGTCGATGTGAAGATCGAGGACCGGGATGGATATGATGATACCCCGAGAGACGATATGAGCATGGATGGTAGACGAACTCCTGACCGACGCCATGATCGAGATAGTCCTCGAAGTCCTGACAGGATGGATGAAGATTAAAAATCAAACAAGGGACTGACAATCTAACAAGTCCAGACTTGTTGCGCTGTAACAAGTGTGAAGGGGTGAATCCTCGTGAGATATAGTGTGATACTTCTGAGAAGAACAGTTATCTTGCAGTCTGGCCCTCCATTTGCCTTAAATTTGATTCTCCACTGCATTCTGGCAAGCGTCCGACTGATCTCAATGCAAGCATCAAAATGCGTTTTGAGCATATGCTGTAATAGGCTAGCCTAGTTCTAAGTGGATGCTTCATGCTTGCTGCTTCAATTTTATCAAACTTTTGAGACGGATGTTTCACTTCTCTGTCCCTCAGCTTTGCGGAACCAATAAGAGACAAGTAATATCAATTCGAATATATTTATTCTTACGCTGACCACAAACTTTCATCGTGTTTCATACCATTGCTTTACCAACCAAAAAAAGATCGTTAATCATCCTTATTTTCCACAGAAACTACCAACCAATTTCTTAGAATTAATTGATTCTAGAATTTTATCGGACGTGTAACTAGGGTTGTTAATGACTTGCATGACCAATGGTGGTCTCTGCGGGTCAGCGGCGGGTTTCCGCCAAATGTCCGCCGCCCGCCTACTTGCAATTGGACTTCTCCGGTCAGCACCCCCTGAGCGTGTTTCTAGAGGCTAGGGAGCCTCGAATAAGTGTCAAACTCCACTGCCTTCAATCTGACTAGTCTAGGACGTACAACAGTTAACTCTTGCGAGGCAATTACTCTGAGTAAGCTTAATAGGCTAATTTTTGAAGTGCTAAGACATGCAAAGTCAACTGTCCAATGGATCGAAAGCAGTATGCAAGGCTCGTAAGATAAACTTCCAGGATGGAGATGATTCCGAATAGATGCTTCTTTAGTATAATCAATCCGAACGTATTTCAAAGCAAGGTGAGCTCAGAGTCGAGTATAAAGATGCGTCGACCAACAATCTCTTGCTCAAGAAAACTAACAAGCGATCTGAAATCTGCTAGATTCTATTGCATTTATTCGGATATAATCTTTCAAAATGGCAGAAACTACCAACGTCTTGATCACTGGTGCGAACAGAGGTAAGTTCCCCAACTGTACCAATCTGAGAGATACAATACTAACTGTAGCACTTAGGAATTGGTAAGGCACTCATCACAACATACCTATCCCGTCCAAACCATATCGTCATCGCCGGCATCAGAAACCCTTCTCACCCGACCTCACAATCCCTCCTCTCCCTGCCCACCGCATCTGGAACGAAACTCATCCTCATCAAGATCGACAGCTCAGTTGACACCGATGCTGCAACCGCCATCCACACCCTCAAAACGGAACACAAAATCACCCACCTCGACCTCCTCATCGCCAACGCAGGAATCTGTGACCACTTTGCTCCAACCCTCGAGTTGCCGGCCGAAGAATGGGCCAAAACATTCCAAATAAACACCATCGCTCCCCTCCTCCTCGTCCAAGCCTCATACCCCCTCCTCCAGGCCTCCACCACTCTTAAGCACCAAACTCCAAAAGCAGTCTTCATCTCCTCATCCGTCGGTTCCATCGCCCACGCCCACGTCAAACTGCCCTTTGACTGCGCTCAATACGGCGCTTCGAAAGCAGCGCTTAATTACATTGCTAGGAAGTTGCATGGTGAGATTCAGGATGTGTGTATTTTCCCGGCGCATCCGGGGTGGTTGAGGACGGAGATGGGGAGTGCAAGTGCGAAGATGGCGGGGCTGGAGGAGAGGTTGGGGAGTGTGGAGGAGGGGGTGAGGGGTTTGGTGGAGAGGATTGATGGGGCGACGAGGGAGAAGACGGGTGGGGAGTTTGTTTCTTGGGATGGGAGTGCGCTGGATTGGTAGTGTGTTGCTTGGGAGAAGGTGAAAGAGGATGCTGTGGATGAGTTGTGCTGAGAGGTGACAGGATGTTGACACTCGGTAGAACAATTGGATTTGCAATTCAGAATTATCTTTAGAATGCTTCTAGCAGACCGGACTGCATAGTCGCTTGCTATTTACTTATCCTCTTGAGCTTTACTGCCTTTGGAATTGTCTGTTGAACTGTCACGTGATTATATTCTAAGGAAGAGGAAAGAAGTTGAAGTACTTTGTTCATCACGAGAAGATGCTTGGGCTGGAGACTTACATCAAACAGTTTTCTAGCTCAGCTTCAAGCATAATTGCAGGTAACACGAGGTGCATTTGCTATTTAACTAATAGAACTTCGCTCGCTTAAGAAAGGGGGTGAATCTCGTGGATGTGAAGCCGGTTCAAGCATTGGCGAAAAGCATTGATTAACTTCTCTTACGGCTCCTGTTTCGATCTACTTTGAGATTTGTTGTCAATATACATACTATTGGATGTGATGAGAACCCCATACAAAACACAGATTTGGAAATAATCTTTAGTTGCTTAATCTCATTTTCATCAAGTGTCCTTGCTTGCGACTTCGAGTCAGACATGGCGATGAATACGGGTTTACCCGGATAAACTCGGATATAGAGGCCACGGGTTCTACCTAAATAGAAATCTACTAGGTAGAGTACTAACCTAGCGAGTACCGGGTTTTACCTCGAATATTCGTCTATTTTAGAAATTAATAAAGTTTATTTTTAGATTTTTTTTATATATATTTCTTTAATTAATACTATTAATTACATTATTAAATAGTAAAATAAGTATATTATATATTAATTATAAAAATATATTATAAGAAATAAATTTATAATAGTAGTAATAAGCTTAAAGTGTTATCGACTTTATATCGGGCCGAGGCATATAATTAATACCTAAAGTATAAAAGTAAAGTTGCAGTTATCTAATGATTTTTAGCGATTTTATTAGTTCTTAGCGCTTATAAACGTTTTTCCACGTCACGTGCACGGATACCCGGATAATACCGAGTACCTTTCGATTTTGCGAGTAACCGCCCGGCCACTTTTCACTAGGTAGGGTAATCGCCCGGCACCCCCCTTAGGTACGACCCGGGTTACCTATTTACAAGTCTGCTTCGAGTAGAAAAGGGTTCGGACGAACTAGAAATTCAGATCCAGGTTCAGCAACATAGCCCCTACCAGGATTGACGCTAAAAGTAGTTTAGGACACTCGATGGGAGGAAATTCATTTTATTGCGCTATTATAATAAACGCTATAAAATGTCTCGCCAAAATAAATGGTCAAATAAGACAAACGTTTTCCCATGCTGCGTCAAAGTACCAATTCCACCTGTTGCCAGAACATGTGAGCCACCTTCAAGGCGGCCACATGCCTGCTGACAACAGCGATCGCGGCAGAAAAAACGGGTGCGAACCCTAGTACTGGGCGTGAACTCGGTCCTGTTAACGTATAAATACCCAAAAATGACAAATGAAAGAAAGAGAACCTTTGAAAGCTAGGAAACCACATGCCGAGGCGGCTATCCATGGAATCTCTTCGCGTGGCGAGCCAAGAGATCTGCACGACTGAAACTGCTATCAAGTCCACGACGGCGCGCATTACAATTAGCAACTGGACAATGATATCGAGTTGCTTGAGGATTGTGTTGAGCGGAGTGATGACGTCGGAGATCTTTTGGGGAATCGAAATTCCATGAGCAGCCAGATACTTGGCAAATATGAGTATGGCTATAAGTCTGAACATGCCGCCTATTTAAACCGGTCAGAGTTATGAAGAAATGAAGTTTCGGGATACAATGACAAACCTCAAATTTATTTGTCCCGCAAAGGTTCTTGGACAATTTGGACACGTGAGTCTACCAGCTATCAAGGGTGGTCGAGGGTCGACGATCTGGATGCCTGCATCCGCGCTTCGAGGTGATGGTGTCAACGACGAAGGCCGGCTTGACGTTCGTTCATTCATTGACTCGAAAATAGTCGACCCTTGCGGAGAGGGTGAAATGAAGGTGTGGTTCCCACTCTCGTCATCCAATGAAGGATTCGAGAGTGTGGAAGCCAAGGAAGAGTCGGAGGAGGATAGGTTTCGCACTGCACAACCACCTGCGATGTATTGGCTTGTATCGGAGACCAAATCGGTGCGATCGCGTTGAACCGGGTCGGGGCTGGCATCGTGACGTTCCACGGCAGCTTCTCCCCGAGTGACATTAGGCAATGCAACATCGCCTAAGCACTCGGAAACGTCGTTCAGAGAGGGTGTGTTTAATTCATAACGTGGGCTATGAAGGAGTGTAGATCGAGGATCCACGGAGGGAGGGTCGTCTGATGTTAAGTAACAATCAAGACAAAATGAGTTGAGGATTTGGCGGTAGCTGTGTAGGTGCACGCCGCCTAGGAAAAGCGGCTACACCCGCAAACGAAGAGACTGTGCGCCTATTCGGGCGCTGAAAGCCGCGCAAGCGGCGGGAGCTTGTTGTTCCAGAGGAGTGGTGTCGATGAGAGTGGGTGGTGACAGGGAAAACGGTGAGGGAAAGTTGCTGGCTTATATCTTAGGGCAATTCCCAGCCGTGGCTGACCATGCAGTCAGTTCAGAGGCCTCCAATCATACCGCGTGCGTTGTGAAATGCGTGTGGGATATTCGGTGTGGATGGGTATGGCGCCTCATCGGGAGGCAACCAATGGCAAATGCATGTAACGAGGCAGAACGGCAGGCACATACAATGCCCGGAGAACGCCTCTCGGGCGTAACAGATGAAACCTAAACTTGGATGCGAAGCATATAAACGTTGTCCCCGAAGAATTGATTGATGGTCGCACGATAGCTTGAAAATCAACTGACCCGTTTGCCAAAATAACCCAAATTCCATCTCTTCTATACTTGCTGCTTGGAAGCGGGGGGAACCCACTCCTGGAAAGCTCTCTAGTGAGTTACAGGCATGAGAAATCTATTGGTGGCCTCCAATACACAATTTTTGTTGCCAGAGTTCGACGTACAAAGGAAAGGGACAATGGGGAGTAGTCTGGTAAGAAAGTTGACGAGGCTATTGGCAGTTGTTGATAGAAGCTAGATTTGTAACAAAATGACTGGCAAGACGATCATCCAACAAAGAAATGCGATACAAAATGCTCAGATGCCTTGAATATAAATGTCAGAAATTGACACAAGACGAAACTAGAACAACGAAATTTGCAAATCCAAATATAGATTATTTCCTGTCGAGAAGCATCGGTTTCAGGGCGCTCGATTTCGATGATATAAAGATGGGCACATCCAACAGCGAGGACTTCAGCCAACACACCAACAGCATCTACCCTCGAGTCAAACGCAAACATTTCTGCAATCATACATACTTCAGATCAGCAAGATCAAAGATTCTGCACGCCGTTCATAAAGCTTCAATCTTCACGTCCAACAGCACCAGGACAATACTTTCAACAACGAAACTACAATATGCGTAACGACAAAGTTTCCACTTCCAATCCAACTTCATATCCGCAGTTTGCACGTTCCGATTGTCGCGACGAATTGGGGGTCATTCTTCTCGGCTTCTGCATCGTGATGTTATTCATCTTTTTCAAGTCGGAAAGAAAATGAAAGGTTAATGGGTGAGGAGGTGTTCGAGGTGGCAGCACTTGCCCCGGTCCGAGACATGACATGATAGGAGTCGTTTCGCTGCTGGTTGTGCGAGCATTGTTTATCTGCTGGCAGATATGCAGAATGAGAAGTTATCGTTCAGTAGTCTTTTGTATGGAATGAGATGGCTTTAGAATGAGATCGAATTTACTGGCTCGCGCATACTTTGAAACGTGAAAAAATGTGAGATAACGTGCAATTAATATTTCCAAATCTCATGTTTCAGATTGCTCTTTAGCAAGTGAGAGGGCGAAAAGGGGATTAAGATCTCGAAATAAAGGCTTTCCAGGTGGTATGTAGGTAACTAATAAATAAACGGTACTCTGTCCAGGACAGTAGCCATAGACGTTTTCACTTGAACAGCGGTATTACCATATGTTGGCTCGCTAGATTTATCCAATGCAATCCCGACTGGGGACATGATGAAATGGAATTCTATTGTTTGTACAGTGAACATAGCCGGCACGGCTTCAGCGCTGCCTTATTTTCCCTTTTTGACCCAATCTTCTACAGCCTCCCTTCCAGAACTGACCTTCTCATCCACAATATTCACAGCTTGCTGAGTATGAACTCGCGCCATCCTCCAAGCTTTCTCAATGCCCTCTCTCGTTCTGATGTGACCATCCGCGACAGCCGGAAATCTTTGTTCGTACTTCCACAGCAGGTCCGAAACGTTTCGCATGGTGACCGGCAATACAATCCATCCAGCACCGATTCCAACCGCCAAGGGCACGGTAGCTCGCAGAAGGATGTTCCGATTTCTTGACACAATACTTCCAGTCATTGCTGCCACTAGAACATATAAAGTACCTGGCATTAACTTCTCTCCAGATTGAGGTGACGGTGCTAATGATGCAATTGTGCTGGTAAAGCTTTCTTCGAGGTTAAGCGCGGAATCCATAAATTGGTTGACTTTCTCCTCCGCTGCTGCAACGCGGGCATAGAGGAACAATCTAGTCTTTCCAATCTGCACAGCTAAACGGTCTGTTGGTGTAGGAGATGTCGACTTTGTGGAATTTCGGGTTGGTTCGGGGGAAGGGACTGATGGGCTCGGAGGGGCAATTTCACTCTCGTAGTCATCGTATATGGGCTTTCGTGACTTTACACAAAGTCAGTGGAAGTTTAGGAGAATATGAATATGGAACAACTTACATTGGGATCTTCTGGAGCTTCTGCATGTAGAGAGCTCTTAGGAAAGAGAGCTACACCTGCGATGATGGCACCTGTAGCTACGGGTGCAATGCGCTACAGAATGTCAGCAGAGGTTCAATTGAGGAATAGGATATACAGACCTGCCGTAGTAGCATTCTCGCAGCCATAGCTCAATTGGCGAAAAGTAAGGCGCTCAATTGCAGATTGAAGAAGTTGGATCTGAGGTCGATAAAGCTTGAGAATGTCGCGTGTTTTTTGTGCAAGCTTGCATAAGCGGCTCTGCATAAGACTTTTCGACGACCGAGGATCTCGAATACAATTCCGAATTTCGCACGTCGAGAACTTTGCAATACGGATTTCACGTGAGCGAGAGGGATGTTTCAAAGGACGATTCCTCGACCATGGGTATGCTCACGATGCCTTCAACGCCAGCTACCACGGCAAGTTCGAGGTAACCATGCACAAGCCGTTGCGCCGAAACTTCATAATTCGCAAGATAATTCAAGCTTCAAGGCTACAGTTCGAGAACGACCTTTTGATATCACACCTCCTGGAGCCCAGCATGACGACAGAACTCTGCGGCAGATTTTCGACTCTCCAGCGTTCTGGAAAGAGTATTCCCAATCCTCAAAGTCCTCACGAAATACCGGACTCTTTCAGAATCGCTACCTCACTGAACCAAGAGGCTTCGAGGAATTCGCAAATACTACGCTGGAAAGAGCGAAGAAGATAGTCCAGAAAGTGTTAAAAGCCTCAACTCAAGTACAATACACCTCCGTAATTAGAGATCTGGACAGGCTGAGCGATTTATTATGCCGAGTCATAGACCTGTCGGACTTCGTCAGAGCTACACATCCAGATCCGAGGATCCAAGCAGCTGCTACGAGGGCATACTCCATGATGTTTGAATACATGAATGTTTTAAATACGACAACTGGGCTAGCAAAGCAACTTGATATTGCTATGAAGCATTGCGCCGAATTAGGAACATGGGATGAGCAAGAGCAGATGGTAGCAGAAATCTTGAAGAGAGATTTTGCAAAATCGGCCATTGATTTGCCACAAGGGGATCGAGAACGCTTCGTGTCTTTATCACAAGAGATAAGTGAGGTGGGACCCGAGTTTGTGGATTATATGTCGCCAGAGAAGGACTATTTGACCTTTCCAAGCAGCAGGATGAAGGGCATGGACCCGATTCTCGTCCGGCAGTTGACACAATGGGGACAGGTATCTTTACCTACCGTCGGAGGGCCTGCAAGCGCCGCCTTACGATCCGTTGAAGACGAGTCTGTTAGACAAGAAATCTTCATTGCAAGTCGCACGTCCTCCAACGCAACGCTGTCTAGGCTCAAGTCTCTATTGCAAAAGAGAGGGCAGCTTGCTAGACTCTCGAAGTTTAGTAGTTATGCTCATATGGCTTTGGAAGATAAAATGGCCAATTCGCCAGAGTCTGTTGATGGTTTCCTCCGAGAATTATCCAAAGACAATAATTCTTTCGTCCAATCCGAGGTCGCGGATCTGCTGAAAGCAAAGACGATGCACACTTCTACAGGAGAGCCATCTCTGAAGCCATGGGACAAAGAGTATTATATGTCACGTATACTTGCATCGATGCAATCAAGGTCGCGAAACGCAGATTTCTTGTCTTCATATTTTTCCCTTGGAAGAGTTATGCAAGGCCTATCTCGATTATTCTCCCGCCTTTACGGTATTAGATTTGTACCCCACGAGACACTACCAGGCGAAACTTGGAACTCGGATGTCCGTCGTCTTGACGTTGTCTCCGAGACAGATGGCCACGTCGCAGTCCTTTACTGTGACCTCTTTTCCCGACCTGGGAAATCCCCCAACCCGGCACACTTCACTCTTCGCTGTTCGCGTCTTATTAGCAACGAAGAGATCCAAGAAGCAGCCGCAACACCCAACCACCTCTTCACGTCCGCCGAGCAAGCAGCCAACGACGGTATGGCTATCTCTCCTCCTCTATGCTCCGGCGTCATGCAACTCCCGACCATTGCGCTGATATGCGACTTTGCTACTACCACTAATTCATATAAACCCTCACTCCTCAGCTTTCACGAAGTAGTAACCCTCTTCCATGAAATGGGACACGCCATCCACTCCATCCTTGGCCGGACAAAGTTCCAGAATGTTTCGGGAACTCGCTGCGCTACCGATTTCGCCGAACTTCCGTCTGTACTGATGGAGCATTTTGCAGCTGACCCCTCGGTCTTGGCTCTCTTCGCAACTCATTATGAGACGGATCAGCCCTTACCGTACAAGATGGTTGCTGAGAAGTTAGCGCTGGATAAGAAGTTTGAAGGAGCGGATACAGAGAATCAGATTATCCTTTCAATGTTGGATCAAGCGTATCATTCTTCTCTTCCCCTGAATCCAGGTTTCGACACGACGCAAGTATATCATGAGCTCCAGCGAAAACATGGTGTCCTGCCACCTGATCCTCCAGAGACGAGCTGGCAGGGATTCTTCGGACACCTGTTTGGGTATGGAGGGACGTATTATAGCTATCTTTTCGATCGGGTGCTGGCAAAGAGGGTATGGCAGGAGGTGTTTAAATCGGGCAATCAGGGTGGGTCTGTGATGAGAGAACACGGAGAATTGTTTCAAGGGGAGGTATTGAGGTTTGGAGGCTCGCGTGACCCATGGCGATGTCTCTCTAATGTTTTGAGAGATGGAAGGCTGGAACATGGAGGAGAGAAAGCGATGGGTTTGGTGGGGAGTTGGGGTATTGAAGGAAGGCGAGAACGGAGATAGGAGAAGTTGTAAATTATGTACGTTATGTCTAAGTAGAAAAGAAACACTTGTATCTTAGTGTCGTACTTCTTGTGCATTGTGTTTAGGAGCAATCTAATGGCGTTTTGAATCAATATCTACGGTCTAACATGGTAGTCGAAATAGGACCCCGCCCGTCCTGATTTTGCACGAGTCGAATATAGCATTCTTTATGTGCATATATTGAGAGCCACGATGAGCATTCATATTTTTATACATTGTCATGTTTGTTTCTTCAAAAGAAGAAACAAAAGTTCCAATGCCATAAACAATTGGCCATCACGTGATCGCTACCCCTCCAAAATTACAACCAGATTTCAAAATGAGTCAACGTCCTACTACCTCTTTCTCGCAACAACACAACATGGCGTCCAAATTGAGTCCCGAGGACTCGATCGCCCTGATCAAAGCTAACCTCGCCGAAGTTCTCAATCCCGAAATCATCGACGATGTCATCCTCAAAGAGAAACGCCCACTGAAGGTCTACTGGGGAACCGCAACGACTGGCAGACCGCATTGCGGCTACTTCGTGCCATGTATGAAGATCGCAGAGCTGCTTGCGGCGGGTTGTCACGTAAAGATCCTGCTCGCAGACATTCATGGTTACCTGGACAACATGAAGGCCCCCATTGACCTAGTCGAATACCGCGCGAAGTACTACGAATTAGTGATTAAGTCACTGCTGAAGGCTGTGGGTGTGGATCTGGCGCGTCTCGAGTTTGTGCTTGGTAGCTCTTACCAATTGAATAAAGATTATACCATGGACAGGTTCAAGCTGGAGGGAATCACGAGAATCAACGTTGCTCAAAAGGCGGGAGCGGAAGTGGTTAAACAAACAGAAGACCCCACACTGGGAGGTTTGATCTACCCACTCATGCAAGCGCTGGACGAACAGTACCTTGATGTCGATGCACAATTTGGTGGAGTAGACCAACGGAAAATCTTCACGTTCGCGCTGGAGAATTTGCCAAAGATTGGCTACAATGTTAGGGCACATCTGATGAACTCAATGGTACCAGGATTGGGAGAGGCTGCCAAAATGAGTGCTAGTGATCCGGACTCGAAGATCGATCTTCTGGACGAGCCGGCGGTTGTTGAGAAGAAGCTCAAGAAAGCCAAGTGTGTACCAAAAGAGGTCGAGGGCAATGGAGTCATCGCATTCGTTGAGCATGTTATTTTCAGAGCTATTGCTTTGAAGGTTGATCACGAACCTACTTTCAAAGTAGAGCGAAGAGACGCAGAACCACTAGTCTATACGTCTGTTGAGAAATTAAAGGAAGACTATGCAGCAGATATTGTAAGTTGTTCAAGTGCAATTTTGTGAGTCACCGCTAATATACCTTCAGCTCACACCTCAACTCCTCAAATCCGCCCTCACACATCACCTCAACGAACTCCTGAAGCCAATTGTGGCCGAATACGCCTCATCACCTGAATGGCAAGCCATTTCATTACAAGCGTATCCACCAGAAAAAGCACCTCTCAAAGTTAAGAAGGTCAAGGATAAGGGTGACCCAGCAAAGCGAGCTGCTGCCGCCGCAGCACGAAAAGCTGTCGTTGCACAACCTGATGGACATGTTGAAGGTCAAGATGCAGAAAAAGTCACTGTTGGTCTAAGTACAGAAGAGACATTGCAAAAGTTACAGGTTTCAGAACCGCAATCATAGAATAGAGAGCAAAATACCTACACGTCTGCGTCTGCATTTTTCGTGTCTTACTTGTTTTCCGCCTCTTCTGTTCATACTTGTCTAGCTCTACCTACCCATTACCAAGTCAGCCGTTAGGATTTGACGCACGAATGGGAGTACTTTGCTTTTCGTGCTGATGCCTTGTCATCAACGACTGGAGAAAATCAAGATCTTACGCTACGTACATAAGTATAAAGCGACTTTAGCAATCCGGCTCTGGTGTGATTTCAACGCGAAGTTTACGTATGGCATTCAAGGCGAAATCCAGTCTCTACTTTTGATTTCTACTTTTGATTTTTGACGGTACCATGTTCTATAGACAATCGAAGCGGTCAAGATGAAAAACGTCATTCATGTCTACTTTTCGAATTATCGCGTTGACCCTGTTTCTTCATATCCGCATGCCTTCTTCAAACCTCACTCTCTCGCCTACCTCTGTTATTCGTGATTGAATTCCTTTTCATTAATTTGATCAGAGGACGGTGTCGGAATTCGCGGAATATTCTCAGCCCCAACACTTCAAAAGTCCAGAAATTTGAAGGGCTTTTGTTAGGGATTTTCATGCATATGACCGAGGAGTAATCTCTGGTAATTAATGTGTTCATTATCAGCTATGCACTATAAATTGAAGTAAATACATGGCTCAAGACAATTTTGCCGATAAAAGTAATTTGGGTGACAGTCTAGTACCCATTTCGCTACTGCTCCCCTTTAGCTTTAGCGAGCTTCCCCCAACCTAACTTTTTCGCAACCCACCTCTTCAATTATTCTCACTCTTCCAAAGCCAACCGCTAAGAGGAAAATTTGTCTTGAGAAACAAGCTCAATCTTTCCAATTCCATTCGCCAATCTTCCTGGATGCCTAGCTACCTAGTTCGTACAACTCGGTAAGTTTATTCTCCAGACCCTGTGGTCCACTCAAATTCCTCCTAAAACGAGGTGTGGGAGCAGAAAACGTGAATGCTGGCTCGCTGCGAATCCTGGTTTTAGATTGTGGCGACGGACGCTCGATTTCATAAGGCATAGGAACTTCCAAGCGTGGAGGGGATGGTTCATCGGGTGAAGGTAGTGTCGCAAATCCGGTATATGGAAGGGGTGTGCTGCTGCGAATTTCGTCTTCCTCTAGCATTTGCCACGGCCCTTGAGGGAGAGGAGCAGAGTGTGGATAAACTCGGAGCTGATCAACCTGGAGGCGATCTCGAGAGCTGTCTGCTGCAGCCCACAACCTAGCCACCGATTCTCTTCCTTCGTCCAAGATTTTGCTTCCGTCTTCAGTGCATTTGTAACTTGGTATCACAGGCGCAGGTGGTGAATGTGGTCTAACCATATAATATGGCTGAGGCTTTAGTGCGAACATCCGGGATAATGCAGACCTTGAAGCACTTTTCCGGATCATGGCTTGCGAGGTACCGATGTGATCTCTGCCATCAAAGATAGGTGCAGTGAATATTGGCTGTGGCGCGTATTCCTTAATTTTTGGAGGAATCGGCGGTGGAGTGCTTGTAAACGATGTTTGACTTGAGCTTGCATTTATTTGAGGCGGGTTTGCTAATGATGTCTGGCTTGAACTTGCACTGTTTTGAGAGGGTCGAATAGGGCGAAGAGGCATTGGAGGTAAAAGGTCCCCTGGATCCGGCTGTTTGAAGACGGGCATAGCAGCTTGGAGGTCAAGCTGCCGCGAAAACTCATCCATCGCCTGGAGCGTATCTTTCCGCGTCGCCTCAGAGACTGATCTAAGTGCAATAGGATCGATTGATACGCTGTTTCTATCTTTCTCGGTTACGGAACTTCGCAAAGCATCGACCAGTTCCTTCCGGAATTCTGTTCGGATGTTGATGATGCTATTAATTGACTGTTCTTGCCTGGATATCAGTATAATCCATACCCGTGTTCCTGGAAACTTACTATCTCCACTCTTAAACCTTAATCCGTGCTTCACTGAAAAATGGCGTAATACCGCTTCGATTGACGTTTTGCCTTCAAATAGCGAGGTATCCAATTCTTCTTGTCCCACAGCCTTCTTTGCTGCCCGACCCTTGCGCCACTTTTTGAACAACTGACAGCCCTCCGTGAAGTCTTGAACGATCAGAGTAACTCCCGCGTTCAAGTCTAAGATTGTTAGTGACTCCATTACAAGCAATTTAGAACTCATTAACCCTCTGAACGCGTCGGTGCGGTCGGTATGTTTTCAATCTCGAGTTGCGGCTGAGCCACCGAAGCCACGCCAGTCTGTTTTCGGCCGCGTGCAGGCAAAGCCCCCAAAACGACCCAAAAATACCACCCAGACAGCAAGGCTGGCGCCATGAAGATGCAAGACCGGTCACACCGTCACATGAACCAGTTATTGTGAGATACCTGCACTCGTGCCGAAATGTGTGCGTTGGCGCTCAAGCCCCAAGGCATTCTCTCAGCTCCGTTCCAAGACGCGACATCCGCAGCCCTGGTGCGTGTTTGGCTCTCTCACCGAGATTGAAGTCGTATTGGCACGATCCTATGCTCAAACTTTGATCTTAGTCGATTGTCTCCTACCTATTTTTTTCATTATTTTGTTGTCCAAAGCTTTGTCAAAGTCTCTAACCCTTCGTCCCGAGCGTTTCTTGGCACGACAGCCTAATCTCTGAAGCGTACCTTGAGACGACCATGGACGATGAATACGATGACTACAACGAAGATGCTCAATACAGAGAACGTGTGAATCAATTCGGAATTCAAGGTCCACCAGGCCTAGCAAGGCCTAGTTCTAGAATTGGACACAGCATTCGCACGTCTGAAGATGAGGCTACGGCCCACGAGATTCTCGCTCGAAACAAAGATGCCAAAATCGAGACTCGCTCTCGATTATCGCGGGCCTTCATGTCGAAATCTAAACGCACAAAGTTCAGCCAGAGAGAGGTTTTCCGAGCTCTTTCAGCAGTTATAGGCGGACAAGAAAGGGCGGGACCCGGAGTTGTTGATGTTCTGCTAAAACTGTATGTCGGACAAGGGGGTGATGTCAATTACATCCCCGAGAAGAAATCCATCGGTACTATTTTCAAGAAGAGTCACGAACGGAGTGGGCTACTTGAAATGGCTGCCAAATCTGGTAGCGTTGAAATTGTGCAACTTCTGTCTAAGTATTCGGACAAAATAAGTCTCGACAACTCGCTAGAGATTGCTTTACGCAACCGAGATGCTACGGGTATTCGAGCTACCATGCGGGAAGATCAGATGATCCAGATACTCATTTCGAATGGTGCCGATAGCAGTAATACGGTTAGTGCAGCTGTTGCTGCCGGAGATGAGGCCTTACTGGATATGCTGCTCCAAGGTCAACCTTCCGTACCAGCATTATCAGAGTCGTTGCCATTGGCAGTCACATTCCGGGATGCAGAGACTCGTCGACGACTTACTCGCATGCTTCTCAACAAGGGTGCCGATATCAATAAGGCGGGAGGCGAAGCTATATTCCAAGCTACCAAACTATTTGACATGACAAGCTTAGACATACTGCTTGAGCGCCGTCCCCAAGCCTCATCTCTTACTCGCGCATTTGCCATTGCTTTGAACCACACTGCGTCAGAAAAGCGATTCGAAGCTTGCCGGAAATTGATCAATGCAGGTGCTACGGGCGAGGAAGTCAACAAAGCACTCACAGTCGCTGTCACGGTCGAGCACCAAAACATTGAATTTCTGAAGCTCGTCCTCCGAAATGCGTTCGTTGATTTCCAGGACGGCCATGCACTGTGTCTAGCTATTACCAACGATCATCAAGCACATTTGCGATTAATGCTGGAGAAGCGTCCAAGCGAGACAACTTTCGACAATGCGTTTGCAGCTGCAATCAGGCTACGAAGTCCTCGGGATCAGCTGAAATACTGCCATATTCTTGTCGGCGCAGGCCCTGTTAAAGCTTCCTGTTCCAAAGCCCTACTCATAGCGGTCAAGAGCCAGAAGGAAGAGCTGTGTAAAGTGTTTCTGGAACAGGGAGCTTCTCCTGATTTCCAGGGAGGCGCTTCCATAACGGCTGCCGCTTTGTCTGAGAATGTTGGTCTACTAGAACTACTGGTTGGAGGAGAGTATCAGAAACCCGAAAGCGCCAGTCTAATCCGAGCTTTCGAAGTCGCTCTTTCGGTGTCATCATCTCCGAAAAAGATGAAACTTCTTCGACTCATCCTTGACGCTGGCTTGAAAGGACCATCACTGGATGTGGCGTTGGCAAATGCATCAAAACAAGGACCTGATGGTCGACCCTTATGCAAGCTCCTGCTTGAGTACGGAGCCTCAGTTAATGCTCAAGGAGGCGAAGCCCTCGATATCAGTACACGGTCTGGTGATCTCGAGCTTCTACGAGTGCTACTACAAGGCCCTAATCAGCCATCAGAAGAAGTCCTATCAAAGATCTTTCAGTCATCACAGACTTTGGAACCGAGGCTTCGACATGAGGCCACAGAGTTGATCTTGCAGGCTAATATGCCCATTAACGATCAAGTCGCCGCAGCACTCGACAGCCGTGTGCAAGACCGGCGGCCCGATATGCCAACCATTGAAGTGCTCCTAGCTTTTGGAACTTCAGTGCACTTCGAAAATCATCGCCCACTCGTGACGGCTGCCAAAGCATTCAATAAGCCGCTGCTAAGTCTCTTACTTGAGCATTCTAAAGATGATTCAGCAGCTTCTGTCGTTTTCGAAGCCATGATGAGAACAGACTCTTTCTGGGGAAAACGAGAATCCTTTTCCATTCTAACGATTCTGCTTGAGCATGGCGCAGAAGGAAATCCAGTCAATGAGGCCTTGATCAAAGCTGTGGCGGACGGCCAGCCAAATGCAAGACACTTCGAAGTTACATTGCTTCAACATCGTGTCGATATCGACCACAAAGACGGAGAAGCTCTACAGATCGCTACAGAGCGAGGGGAGCCTGCCTTGGTGAAGAGGATGCTGGCAATGAACCCCACTAGTGAATCAGTTTCTATGGCATTTCCTTTCGCTTTCTTTTCCAAACTTGGGGAGTCCAGCACGCTAGCTGTGATAGACTCGTTTGTGGAACTATCGGCTGAGGAACTGGACCCAGAATTCTTACATCCTACCATACCTGAACCTCCTATTTTTCTCTGTCTGAACCAATTCCCTGCCAATTTAAAAATTCTCGAGTCGACTCTCAAGGCGGGCTTTCATATTGACCAGACGATGTCCTCTGAAAACGGAAAATTCACAGCTTTATACTGGTCATTGTCCGTCCCAGGGAAGAAGATTGAAGATCATGTCGTGGAACTTTTGATCAATCGAGGTGGTAAGTCTTTTCTCTTTCCACTCCATTGATCGAGGTGCAGGATTGCAAGCTAATCATGACTACCTTAGCCGATTTGCATAACCATCCCGAGCCTCTGCTTCACCTCGCCATTGAGAATGGCCGTCACCGAATCGCCCAATGTCTTATTGACGCGGGTGCGGACATTGATCTTGCCGATGAGAATGGCGTAACGCCGCTGAGTCTTGCAATACGGATGAATGATATGACTTCCGTAAAAGCATTGCTAGATGCCTCAGCCGCCTCCAACGATGGTAGTTTGCACGAAGCCGCTCGCATGCTGAATGTGGATGCCATTAAGCTGCTTCTACAACATGGCCACGATCCAAACTTCCCATTAGTTCGCTTCGAGGGCCGGCCTCCCCTCTTCGAATTATGTTTGCAAGCTCCTGACTTCCTCAAGCAATCCCAGGGAACAGTCCAGCAGAAGGAAAAGCTAGCGAAGAAAGCAATTCAAGCTCTAATCGACGGCGGTGCTTTCACAAACGATCGTCTTCCGCAAGCCGGGAATCGCTCCATATTGATCCATGCTCTCGACAGCTCGAACCCTCATTTAATGGCCAAAGCGTTCCTGGAGTGTGGACAATTCAAAGATATCACCAAAGACTTCAACTTCTTCACCGATGGCGAATACACATATTCGCCAACCCAGTATGTGGAGAAAGGCAAATCTAGAGGCGACAAGACGCAGTCCCAAAGCGTCATCAAACTACTCAAAGATTTCAAAGGCATCGACAGATACTGGAAGAACAAGGGCCCCCAACCACTCGAGGAGATGATGAATCCACCGGCCCACATTGAACTCGCGCAGAGGAAACGGGAAGAAGACGCACGGCGCAAACGAGAAGAGGAAGAAGAGCTGCGGCGCGAGATCGAAAAGCAGCAGCGGGAAATAGACGCAGAGAGGAGAAGGATCGCATTAGAGCAAGAGGCAGCACAAGCTAAACAAGACCGAGAAGAAAGGATTTTCCGACAGCGACAGGCCCATGAGCAAAGGATGCATGAGGCGAATATTGCGAAGGAGAATGATAGGTTGAAGGTTAAAGCGGCAAAGGATGCTCATGCTTTGAGGCAAGCAGCCTCGATGAGTAAGTTGCGGAACGACGAGAATGAGGCGGAGTATAAGAGGAGGATGTCATTGATGAATGAAAAGAAGAATCTGGCACAGAGCCAGGCTGCTCTGGGATGGGCATATAGTAAAGGGATCGAGGATGCGAGTGGTTCGGGAAGCGGGAGACGGGCGCTGGGGATGAACGGGACTAAATCGAACTTGGATCTGCGAAAAATGAGAATCGAGGGACCGAGAATAATGGAGGTAGACGAAGAGTAGTATTAGGATAGTGTTTATTTGTGTGTTTTTATAATAATGACTGGGACATATAGCCAATGTTTACAGCTACTTTCATGCTTTAACGAACATATCACTTTACCAATGAATGTTCATCTCTAACATTACTTCTTAAGAATTTAAACAAAACAGACTTCTAGAGAGATAACTACCCAGTAGTTCAACAGAGACTAGGGATGATACGCTAGCAGTTACAACAATATCCAAAGAACATATAAATTCCACATAACTAAATAGTCTACTTTTATAAATTTGCCTGCATCGCAAGACCTGATTTCTCGAAGTCTGCTACTACAGGAACGTTATTCGGCCATCAAACCTTGATATAAAGCCAGTGAATGAGCGAGGCGGCACTCGCAACACAGGGAATGACAGCAGCCGCATAAAACGTATGAGTCCCCCATGCTGCGGAGGGGAGGACCCGTCGAGGGTACGAAAGTCCTGAGAGTGGAAGATCCAGCAGAACAGCTGATGATGATCGGGTCAAGCTAATACCTTTCCAGGAGGCAATTCTGAACTTGGATCGGACCAAAAAATGGTAGTGAGGGATAGTGAGAGTGTTCTCCGCACATGCCTGAGATGTGCCGGTGTACAATCTTTCACAAAGGAGCAGCTACGCTTTTCTCGCCGCGCTCACAGCACCGGATCCTGGCGCAGATACCGTCTTTACTACATCGCTTAACAAGCCAGTGCGTAGCGACGCTAAAGACCATAGCAAGGCACAATGCCCATGGAATCAAGCCCAGCATGATGATATTGGCAGTTACATTGAGCGCCATGCCAAAGATAGTCGCTGCTGTGAGGATGATGCAAAAAACGAGTGTTTGGTATTTGTCTTCTTCCTGGCGGCGATAGGTGAACGAGGATACCGAGCAGCCGAGAAGAAGACATGCTCCGAGCATTAGAGCGGGTGGTGGGTCGAGCATGAAGCTGAATTGGCCATCACCCGGTGGTGGAAGCTGAATTTGAGGCACTGAATCGGGAAGGGTGGTGTTCTGCTCAACATATTAGCTGGGAAAAAGAGTAATTCCACGATTTGGGGACGGACTCGTTCTTCATATCGAAGAGTGTAGGCTGAGCAGATAAGAGAGCAGAAGAATGCGAAGAGGAACTCCCAGCATGTTGCAAGACCGCCATGTGGACAGCGTTTGCGGGGTAATTCGACAACAAGATCAGATGAAAATGATTCCACGGGCGCGCCGGGAAGATGGCGTGAGCATTTGGCTGTACGACTTGATGATTGAACTGTAAGATAGAGAACGCTTGACATGGTGACGTTGGCACAACTCAACACTGAGAGACTTCAGCTCTTTAATAACTTTGGAGCCGGTGAGACACCCACTTGAAGCTCCAGCATTGGCTGAGGCTGAGGGTCGCTTGATATAAAGAGGCTGCATCTTCGTAGTCATGTTTTTGTCGCGCATTCCATCACACCCTTCAATGAAAGGAATTAATTGCCTCGACAAGGCTGGCGATGCCTATCATGCACCTAAGCTGGGCGCAAGGACCGGCCTCCTGCGGGTCATACTGTGACGAGGCCAAGCGTAGGGTGCCCGGTTTCATCATGCTCGGTGAGCGAAAGCAGTCGACACATCGGCTGCAATCGGCTGGCTGATACGGATCATCCGATTCGAAAAGCAGACTGGTCAGGCCGCAAGACGGGTGCGGGCGTTCTGCAAGGCTGATGCCCAACGAGACCTTGTGGTGGTGAGCAAGCTCCTTCACCGAAACAAACCAATCAAAAGCCATAATCGAGATGCACGGTCAGCAAGGCTGATTTTGCGACCCAAGGCAAATTGCTTGTTTGCAAATATACAACAATTTGGGAAGTCGAGAGAAGTCCATGGTATCTCGGCACGGCATGAGCGAGGGTCTTCAAGCCATTGTGACGCCTCGAATCATGATGTTTCACAATTTCAATTGGATCGGTCATTTTCACACCAATGAGATTGCTCTGCGGTCGTGGGTTGGATTTCCTGAGCAGTCAGCCCCTCAGAATGCCATATTATGCATAGATACCTAACTCATCAAGGGACAAACAAAGGCCGAGATCCGCAAAGCACCTAGAGCCTGCTAAAGAGTGAGTTTGGGCATCGATGGTTAGACCATAAGGCCAACCATCTCCCCAAGCCCATACTCCACCTAACGGCAGTTGCTCTTCGAAGTATCTTTCAAACGAACCCACCTTTGTTTGAGATCCAACGACAAGAACCTTGAAATTCATCCTGCAAACACTGGCTGGAAGTTGACCGAGGTCTGTATTGAGTTTCTCGAGACTGTGAGCCATCGACAGAATTATCTTGCCGACACCATGGCCAGCTTTTCCGTCCGAAGGACATCTGTGAGCATGACTTTCCAGAACATGATTAAGATCGTGATCCCTTTGGGATGCATGTCGCCAGCGGCAATTGCATCGCCGATACTCTTTGAGTATCAAGCGTTATGGTTGACGTGAGTCTCCGTCAATCAAGTCTACACTTGTGGCTTGCTGACAGTGGTAGCACGGTTCTGGTCTTTTTCCTCTCCACTGGAATATTCGTGGGGCAGCATCTAGACGAAATGCAGACGTAAAGAAGTTCACAAAGCTGGACAAGACGGATCTTGGCTGACGAGTCCTAGTTATGGGCCTTTCACCCTGGTTTTTGCGACATTCCTCGGTTTTGCAGCTTACTCCTCTGCTCGTACTCCACTTCCGGACTTGGTCCCTTGGATCCCAATGGTCGTGTGGCTCTTCGTTCTTTTAACCGTATACTTTCTTCCAAAAGCTCATGGGATATGTACACGGCCAATTGATCATTATACTGCCATGGAAGAAGGCCGTGGTTACCACTTCCGGAGATTTCCTGTGGAGAATCAACGTGGAGAAATAGACTCGAGGAACCATTTACGAAACGATAGCTTAGAATTGAGTGGCTGGCGTAGCCATGATGTTACCGGAATGGATCATCGTTCAGCACTCGAGTTGCTGGAAGGTCTCAGCACTCACGAGAGTGACATTGACTTGCAAGAACACTCGGAAGCTGCGGCAGTTGCCCTTCGACGAGTCGTAAGTATGAGTCGCGCGGGACTTTTCTCCACTGGACTTTCTCAATCCTCATCGGATGGGCCATATAACCAAACCTTGACCGCTAGTGTACACGGCGGACATTTTCGACCTTCAGGAGACAGCCTTGGCTCTCCTTCCCTGGATTCAGTCGCTGTCAGCGTTCCCATGTCAGCCGAAGAATCAGAAATGCCTTTGCTGGGCTAGGCAGCATTGAGACCACCCGCTCCGCAGCAATTCGACGTGGATATATGTGCCACAACCAATGCTGCAACATCTATCCTTCACTTGTGCTGGTACTGTTTCTCTGCTACAATGAGGATAGACGATACGTTCCAAGAGGGCCTTTCGGATTTCCTCGGTAAAGATTCCATATTTTGCGATGTTTCAGTTCAGCGCCACCTGTCAATGATCAGAGGAGCAAACAGCGCTCTTGATATATTAAGTGCCTGATGATGTTGGGAACGAACACTTAAAGAGTCCAAACAGGCTTGGCTATGACAAGATACCACACTGGCAGGACCCTTTACGGACCATGAGCATTTTGCCTCTTTCATTCCATTCCACAAGCCTGGAGAGGCTACCAAACAAGATCAAATCGACAGATCAGGAACCAGTCCAACTCTGCATTCGTTACCGGGGAGTTACCATTTAGCATTTTGTTCCGGCATAGGTGTCAATGTATACCAGGATATAGAAATTTCCACTGCTTTCATATCACTGTATTTTATGTCCATCCTCCAGGTATGTGTCAGAGACCGATAGCTGCAGGAACCTGGATCCGGAAACTTACTTATAGCAGACCACCATGGAGACATACCTTGTCGTAGGGAATTTTAGCAACTCCATCCTAGTTGAAAAGCAGTATAGAAAAGCGCAATCTATCGAATGGCCGATATGGAGACGGTAGGAAGTATCAAATCGCCTGGTGCTCATGATTGCTGACAGTCTTAGGTGGTCCCAGGCGGATATCATTTCGGATGTTCGAAACGAGGGAATGAGAGTGTTGCATATACGTAGAGCAATGTGATGTCGAAGGAACACGGTAGAGCATTGCAACATCTGCAGAACAGCTGGGCCATGTGTGATGTATAAGTATGTAGTCGTTGTTCATATCTTGTACCAGCATGAAGAGGGTAGAAGGGCTCGTGCAAACGCGGAACGGTATCTAGCTGCTCTCTTCTCAGACATCATTGTCATTCGCCGTGGTGGTTATGTGTTTATATCCGAGGAAGTCGATGAAGGATAATTCGAGGGTATGGAAAAGGCTTCGATGGAAGGTAACTTCTGGAATGATATCGAGCGGTGCCGCGTATTCAATGCGTATTGAGATATTGATGATATAATGTAGATCATAAAGCGTCTCTGCTGTCTATCCTGCCCGCAGCCTTATTCAACGTGGCTTGCTCCTGCTGAGCTGAGGAAGCGTTCGATCGCAAGTCGTTACCATTAGATTTTTTTTCTCTCCCAAAGTGGGCTTGAATTATGCGGACAGCACCGCGAGAATTCTAAAGATGGAGAGCTTTGAATTGGTGTCTTTGCAGATAGTTGAGAGCTGCTCCGTCGTTAGATTAGGATGAAGTTCACCCGCAGGGGAGGTTGCTTGAAGGGCACGCGAGAATAAGCTAATCCGAACAGGTCTCCACTCAAGATTACCTAATCAATCACTAACTAGGTACGCTTCGTAGCCTGGTGAGCCACCAGAGTTAGGGACACTCTTCATCTTTCAAAGACATATAATTCTGGGAGACACTTCGAGACATCACTCTCAGCTGGAAGACCTCTGCTAAAGGATATAATGCACGGAGTGCCGCATACCTTTTCTAGTCGTTAAGAACGGCTTCTTGTGCGTGGATGTGAAAAGAGGTGTTTCCGAGTTCAAAAAGTATTGCGAGTTCGGACTAGTTTGTAACATCGCCGGTAGATTTTCACGGATTCCGGACAAGAACTCCAACATCACTTACTGTGATGGAGAATTCCTAACTGGCATCATGAGGCACGAGAAAGCCCCTCTCGCGTGCATTAGAGTCAATCAAACTCTCTTCCTTCGTGAATTGCACCGTATGGGAAGGTGATGGAATTTCATCCAGTCTCATTGGAGTAGAATATCTTGCACTGTAAGCATTCCTCTCCGTATCTCTCTCTCTCTCTCTCTTAACTGTCAACAGCATAAGCGTAGATTCCTTATCAACTACACACTTGACAGCACTACTAGAGGCGAGCAAATCGAATACAGACTCATTTGTAAAACCCTGCGAACGGTTAGCCAGGTCTCCCCGATGTTCAGCTTTGCTATCCTCCATAGCATCTCGGATGAATCTAGCTCTCCCTGTTAGTCTCCCTCTCGTTAATATCAACGGCGAGTTCGCTAGCAAGTTCTTGTGTTTTATAAGCCTCAAAAACATTCCTGTCAGTAAGAAATCTCAAGTTCTTGAGATTTCTCAGTCAGATTACTGGTGCTCGCATCAGTTCTCATTGTGGCGAGACGAACTAATTCGCAAGGAAATGGATGGCAAAATGGGCCCTCTTTTGTGGGAACCGCTTTCTCTAAGCACGCTTTGATCTCGTGAGTCGTGCAGCGAGATGGAAGCGCAATCGGATCTTGCTCAGACTTTTGACAGAGTCGCCACCTCAGCTTCAACACCAACTTCGAGAATCTTACTAATAGCGCCTACCTGCTATGTGAGAAAGTCTCACATCATTCCCTGAATTGCGATTTCCTATTCTCGGTTTGTGCTCTCCTTCGATACTGCCCTGCTGGAAGAGAAGGGAAAACGATGGGAATTTGTACGCTGCTTTGTTGCTTCCGATACTGTCAGGCCATTTCAGAGAGCTGGGCAGGGAGAAAGGAGGAACTGGCTGATGTGGTTCTCTAAAACAACATGGCTAGATGAATTACGCGTAAAGATAGAGAGGAAGAGACAATGCGACACACATTCCTTGAAATCAATTATAATAATACTGTCCTGGGGTCTCTACTTCAGGGTTTATCCTAAAGATGGTCCTAGCCTCTTGTATATCGGCAAAACGGCGGCTACTCACTTTTTATGTGACGCTATTGCTCGCTCACTTCTTAGGAATATTTAGAGGTCTATTTCTCGTCAACCTCGAACAAATAATACACCACACACACAAAACAGATTCTTCCGGGGTCACCTCAGCAACATGGACTCTACATCTAGCATCAAAGGTAGGCGCCTCCTCCTATGAAGTGCACTAAATCTCTTAGCCAATCGACGTTCTATGGCTAATCATCTTCGTTAACCATATTTACAGATACCGAACTTCCACTCACTATCAATATGATGACTACCAATACCAGCCCACCTCCAGATAATACAAAGAAAAAGAAAATCGAAGATGAACTGGTAATTGCCGAAAGCACGGAGGTTGCAACTTGTCAGACAAGTGTCCCACCAAGAGTTCCATACAATAATGGCTATGGCGACTTTTGCTTTGGTCGATGGGCAAGCCGTCCTAAAAAGAGTGCCTGGGATGGCACAAGCTATAGTCAGCAGTTCTGGGAGGATGGAAGTAATGGAATTGAAGTACCAGAGCTTGGTGATTTCCGAAGGTATACCGCATCGCGATCAACAAAAGCCTAGAGCTAACGTTTTTGACAGATCAGGGCCGTTTCCTTTCTTCAAACAGCCCCTCAACGTGCGTCAAAGTATCTATCATCTTCTCCTCGCACCCCTCTACCAATATCGAGAGGATGAAAAGTCTAGTTGCATTTATTTGGAACCCAAATGGGCTGATACACCCACGTATGATCCATTTTCCGACCGCTACGATCTTGACTACGAAGGTTTCTTGGAAGAACAGAAGTTGATCCGGGCCATTCAACCGGACGACGATGGTTATGATCGTTTTCATTCAGGTAGAGTAGTTGCAGTTGAGCCAGATATGACTGTGGAGGAATACGAACAAGGAAAGGCTGCCCATATCCACCAATATGCCACTCATCCCTCAAGAAAAGCGCGATATAACTTGATGCTGTATCCTAATCGAGAGAACCCCCGAAGGTTCGACACGGCTACCGATTACATTTACCTTGAGTGGTTGAGAAATTTATCCAATGTCAACGCACGTGTCAGGAAAGAGCTACAAGAAATCTTCTGGACGAGAGTTGGGATCGATGCAGCCTTCTCCAGTGGATATTGTGCGACATCGTGCATCCTAGCACTCTTAGAAGATCGACCAGCAATTATTGGTGGAATCAAGCACATCAGCGTCGGACTAAATCTCACCTATCTGGATCTTGACCGCGGCTCCAAGAATATTCGTACCGAACGGAGTCTTCAAGAATTCACGGCATTGTGCGATTGCCTTGCCTCAAGCCTTAAACTTGACAAATTTCGAATATATCTCACCCTGGAAAAGGATGACATCTTGAAACTGCTTTCAAACGAAGCGGTGGCTATGGTTCTCCGTGGAACACGGCAATTGCAAGTTGAAAAAGAATTCCTCGTCCTCCTATGCATCCTTGATGCAGGAGACTCTAATGAATCTGCTTCCGACGAAGAGAGAGACCAGTATATTCATGGCTTGGAAAAAAAGTATCAAAAGAACTTTGCAGACCTCATGACGCCAAATACTCTCCGCGAGCAACCGTCCAGCAATCAAATGGAGGAATATCTTCGGTTGCGATCTCGCGCTCTTTCTCCATGTCACCCCTCGTCCCTTGCTCCGTCCACCGCATAGTCTAGAAGATATAGCTATTAAAATAGTTGTATTGATCAACGGAGAGCACACTCAAAATAGGGACTTTTGATATGTCAAAGCTCCTATAGTTGCGCTGCGAAAGTTCGGAGTTGAAGGAAACTTTCAGGGTGCGGTCTTTCAATACTGTCATTGGGGGCCTTTCAAGGGAAATGGAGGTGGTAGACTAGTGCTGGGATTTCAAAATACCACCTCTATTCCCTATTTCTTCTTTACACATGGGCGAGGATCATGCATGTATGCAAATGGATAGACATCGAAAATAAATCCATAGATTTGTGCCTTCCAGATGCGACATTTTCGAGAACTGTTGATGATTCGATGTAGACGTAACTCTTGGAACCGAATATATCTGCGGCTAACGATTTGATGACTAGATCAGGACCATTCCTATTCCTTAAGCTTTCTGATCTTATTCGTAGAAATACCTATCGACTACAATTAGAACCGCTGTATACCTACAAGAAGGCATGGGGCAACAGCTGTGTTTTCTTTGGTTTGGAAACAGACACGCTTGGAGGCGGGGTGAAGCTGGCCCTACAAACACTGCAAGCAGCCGGGGTGTTTTATTAAAAATTACTATCATAACTTTGACCGAATTTTCTTAGAATAGATTAGAAGAGCTGCCAATGTCAGCACGATCTCTTGGAAGGATCTTGGAACCATGTTGTGAGAAAAAACCTGCATTCTCTAGCACTTATCGGCTTTGGATGCAGAGTCTCAAAATCATGGACGAGAGACCATCTATTTGCGAAGGTCTCAAATATTTCTACCTTGAGCTTGGTTTATGCGAAGAATCAATCACACAGACTTTTGAAGAGTGGTACGAAAATATTTCGGACACTTTAAAGTTGGAGAAAGTTACATTCATTGTTTAGACGGGTGAAGAGGATCTTTCGGATCTTCGAAAGTCTGCTTTCCCATTACTGGCGTCTACCAGGATCCTAAATGTCATTCAAATCTTCGGAGTATCAGTCTGCTTTTACTTAGCCATGGACAGGAGTAAGACGGTCGAAAAATTCGGTGAGTTTTAAGAGCAAGTTTTAAGCATCAAAAGATCCTCGCAGAGCTCATGATGTCTTATACGCTTCGACCAAAAGCAAGCTAAGTTCGAGATGGAGATATCTTTCGGTTTCGAGGTATTGAATCTTTTCAAGTGAGAACTTACGAGTTCGATGCTGGATTTTCTTCTTTCTAATACATTTGAGATAGTGACCATTTGGTCGCTTCCACCATGCGTTTTCACATTCTTTTCATTCTTGAAACACTCAAGGGTTGCTTTCTAAGATCTTCACTCAAGTTAAGATTTCCCCCCTTGGAGCTTTCAATGACGATAATCTAAGTTATGTATAATTCCATAGCGAGACACGTCTTTATACCCTTCGGGAGATATCAAGACGATAGCCAAAGCCTATGGCCCGCTAAAACGTTGAACAATGTCACATCATCATCGCGAGCGGTATGTAACAAGCATGGTAGAGGCCATTCATGCATGAATTCATTGAGTAGTACTATATTGTCCCAAGACGAAAATTTTCTATCAGCTAACCCGCTTACTTGCTAGGAGCCAATGTCTGCAACTAGTACTTTCCGCTTTCCGCTAAGATTTAATAGCGATAGGCGCGGCTACTAAATCGACGTTAGACAATTTGCACGTATGCACCAAATATTATATATACCATCAATTTCAAGAATCACACTTCGATCGGACGATTTGGAGGAGAGCTTTCTGCCACCTCGTTGTGGAATGCTGCTGCAGGGGTTTCTCTAGAGATTCCTACCCTTGAAAATCAGCTACGATAAGCAATCCGAGTACAGAGACACTTGCGGTACGTTGAGGCTAGATACCGAGGGAGATCTTTCCACTCTTTCCACGCTGCTCCATCAAGCCAGAGATCGGGGTCGTCTAGATTTGTCCCACAGACCCATTTTGCGATGGCGTTGTTCCAGTGAACGTTATCGCTGTCGTGGTTTTCTGGCGCTGGAGGTTTTGTAATTATGGCTCGTGTGCTTCTGGGACGGATAGAAGCTCTCTTCTTTGGTGTCATGCGACACATGTTCGATTTGCGATTATACCAAGGGTGGACGAGGGGTAATATATCTGTATAGGCTCAAGAAATATCGGATCTGCACACACGACGAAAGAGGTTACAGCGGCGCAATTAACTACAGCGGTGCAATTAACTAGTGCGAAACTCAAAAATTTGGCGAGAACACCAAAAAGTGTGAAAGCCCAAACTTTGCCATTGCCCCCACCCCCTACATCATCAATACTCCTCTCTAATGCTTGTCCCCTAAGAAATACCTTATTTAACTATTAAATTTTCTTTTAAATTAAGTATTTTATAGTGTAGACGTATAGTTATAAAGTTGCAAAAATAGCGATAGCGAGCTTAGGTAAGGTGAGGCTCCCCTAGCCTCGCGCTAAGCCTTCCAAAATTCATTTTTAAAAATGTCGTAATAAATCGTAATATTAAGCATTCCGATTTCTACCTTTTTATTACGCTTTAGCTAAACTTGAAAAGTAAATGCAATTATAAAGGAATTTTTTATTTATATAATTACTAATTTTTATTTTAATTTAAAATTATAGAAAAAAAGCAAAATCAATTACTCTTATTATTAGAATTTGGCGATTTCATCGATTTTTATACTTTTTAATATTCTCGTTAAATTTTCAAGTTTCGCACTAGTTAATTACATCGTTATAATAATAAAAGTTAACTTCGAGTTATTTCGTTTTCTATATAAACTTACGATTTTCAATATTTAATAATTTATATAATATAATATATATAAGAAATTTAAAAAATGTAATTAATTTATACGATTTTATTTTATAATTACATCGTTTATTATTAAATATTTAATATTATTATTAAAGAATTATTAAGAAAAGTTGAAAATTAAAAGTATTTATAATAATAAATTTTACGATTTTGAAATATTAGATTTTCGCGATTTTTTTAATAAGAACGCTTATATAAAAAACGGAATAACTCGCTTTCGCTTACTTAAAGTAAAGGCTTCTAAGTAGCGAGGTTAACTTCTACTATTAGTACGAAATTCGAAAATTTAGCAAGAATACGAAAAAGAGTAAATAATTAAATTCTATTATTACTTCCATCTTCTATATTACTAATACTTCTCTTTAATACTTATTCCCTAAGAAATACTTTATTTAATTATTAAATTTCCATTTAAATTAAGTATTTTATAATATAAACGTATAATTATAAAATTGCAAAAATAGCGATAGCGAGCTTAAGCTAAGTAAGGCTTCCTTAGCCTCGCGCTAAACTTTTTCAAAATCCATTTTCAAAATATTATAATAATCGTAATATTAAGCATTCCGACTCCTACTCGTCGACTTTATTATTCCAGTACTATAAGTCGACTTATAGTAAACGAGTCGGAATCGATAACTTGGATTTTTAATAATTTAAATAATATTAAAAAATAAAAGTTTAATTAATAATAAAATAATTATATAATTAATCGTAATTATTTTTTTATTGAATTATACGCTTAATTAAATTTTATAAATTATATATAAAAAGTTAGTTAATTAAGATAAATATTATTAAAGTATTAATTAATTTCTATTAATATTTTCACGATTTTTAATATTTCGATCGCGTAAAATTTAGTTTTTTTACTAAACGCGCTATAGTACTATTACTATTAAAAATACTATTTACACTTATTCTACTTTACTACATTACTACTATACCGAAACAAAAGCGTATAATTTTAAAAAAAAATACTAAAAAAGTTTAAAAAGTTTGCAAAAGTTTAAAAAGTTTTTTTAAATATTAAACTTTTATATATTAGGAAAAGGAAGCTTGTATTACCGAAGCTTTAAAAGCTTACTATAATTTAAATAATAAAGATATTACTATTTTACTAATAGTAATTAGGGTTTTTAGCGTTCCTCGATTAATTCTTTAAAATAGAAATTATAAAATTAAATCTTTAAGCGAAAATAATAATTATAATATTCGATTAAATAAAGTTTAAAAAGCTTTACTTATTTAATATAATAATATAGCTATAAAGCGAGGCTTTCCTTTAAATTATAATATAATTATTATAATCGCAACTTTAATTCTAAAAGTTATAAAGAAAGATATAAATAATAATAAAAAACGATTAAATTCAAATTAAGTTTATAAATAAATAACTAAGTAAAGTAAGCTTGGAAGATATTACTTTATTACTATTAAACTAATAAATTATAAATATAAAAATACACTTATCTCGAAGTTTATAAAGAATTATTTTAGTAAATTAGAAACTATTATATTTAAATATAAAATCCAAGTATTAAATATATATAATATTAATAAAATAAATTTTAAAGTTAATTATATTTATAATATAATAATTATTACTTATAAGAATATTCACTATATAAATTCCCTTTAAATACTTTTATATATACTTTCGCTTAACTTACTTACTTAGATTTATACGAAGGATTCTTAAAATAAAAATTTTATTATAATTATAAAGTATATATTAATAAAAGAATTTATAATTAAACTTATAATTATTATAAAAATTAAAGTTTTTATTGAAAAAGTATTTAATAATAACCTCGGTACTCGAACGATTATTACTTAAAGCGAGTTTAATTTCATCGATAATAAGCTAGTATTCAAATAGCTATAATACTTCCACTACGAAATTAAAAATTATTTTAAAAGAAAATATCGTTTTCTATTCTTCGATAATTATAATAATTATATAATTTATAAGTTTATTAGCTTATGCAAATAATTAAATATAATTATATTTTATTTTATAATTTATTTTATTTATTTTACGTAATCTTTGGATATAGCTTATTTTCAATTAGAAAAGTATTAGTATAATCGTTTTATTAAAAATTATATATAAGTAGAAAAGAGTAATTTTACTAAATATACTTTTCTTAAAGTTTTAAAATAAATTAGAATTAAGACTTTTATTAAACGGATTATTAAGTTCGTATTTAAGAGGGCCGGCATTTACTTATTATACTTTGAGAAAATGCTATAAACTTTGAAACTAGTGGAAGATACGAAGCTTAGGGATGAAGAAGTAAAGAGTAGGATTTATAATTACGATTTTTTAAACTTTTTTAAAACTATTTAAATACTTGCATCTAATGCACTAAAGCTTAAGGTAGCGTTATAAGAGAGGATAATTTAGGAGGCCTAGCTTAGTAAGAACGACTCTTAGTATTTCGATTACTTAAATTAGTTAGATTTCGAGATAAATTCAAAACTAAAGAATAAATAAACTCTTTTAAAATATCGCGAATACGTTGAAAATATACTTAATAATAATATTTATATAAAGCTACTAACTTCAAATCGTTTAATAAATTATAATAAAGAAGAATCGGGTATATATAATTTAAATCCTTATTAATATAAAAAGAATAAAGCTTTATTCCTTCAAATTCTTTATAAGGCCTTAGGGATTAATACTTACTTTGCATTTTTGAATAAGTATAAGTATAAAATATTCTCTTCTTCTAAGAAAGTATTTAATTAAAAATTCAAGAAAGAAGTTAAGATTAAAGCTTTGAAGAATACGATAGCTTAAGAGAAGCTGAATAATAAAGCTAGTTTGAACGATATTTAAAAGAGCTTCTTCTTGTTTATAAATAAAGAAGATATTAATAAGTATATAAAACTAGTTTATAAAAATAGAGTAATTAAATCTAAAGAAGGGCTACGCTTAATTAAAGAGAGAAATAAAAGAGAATAGTTTTTTAAAATAGAAAAGGCGGTTAGAGACTTTGATTTGATAGCTAGGAAAGTCCAAGCTTTAAAGGATAAGGAGTAACGGGAGCTAGAGAAGTAGGAGCGGTTATAGCGAAGGCTCGAAGAGAACGTTGAAAGGAAGTGCAAACGAGAGGAAAGGGAGCAAAAGGCAGCAAAAAACAAAGTAAAGAAGGCCGAAAAAGCTGCCGTAATAGAATAGAAGTGGATGGATGCGATTGCGCGGGGTGGGAGGCCCAAAGGTAGGATGCCGAAGTTAGTTATAGCATCGCAAGCCCTTATTCTTGGATCGCAGGCTGTAAGTATAAAGGAGAATAATAAGAACGAAGATATGAACTTTAAAATATTAAATTAATAATATAATAACGCGCTTTTAGGTTTAAAAGAGTAGTTATTTTAATATTGTAATTTTATACTATAGAGAGCGGGTAATTTGTTAGCTAATATAATTTATTATACTTGTATATATTTTAGAATAGCATTTCTTATATAATTACAAAATAATTAATTATATAATTACTTCGCTTTCTTTAATTATAAAACTTTGATACACGATAAATTATATAGTAATAATAATTTTTAAGCGTTTATATTATTAATTTAAAAAGCGTAGTTATTTTAATTTAATATTTAAAGTTAATTTTATCGATTTGAATAGGGAAAATTAATAGAAATTTAAGATACTTCTTAATGTTTAAGTATAATCGCTACGCTCAAATATTAAACCCGTTTCCACGATTGTAAAATATATTACGACGAGTAATTTTATCTACTTTTTAAGTTTATAGAAAGTATAGTTAATTTAATATTAATTTTACAAAATAATCTGCCTAAGTTACTGAAAATTCAAGTTGCTGGTTCCGACTCGCTAGGCGAGTCGGCCCAGAACGGGGTTTCTAAGGCCGACGAGTATCGCTTTTACGCAACTTTAAATAAAAATAAAAATTAGTAATTATATAAATGAAAAGTTCCTTTATAATTGCATTAAATTTTTAAATTTGATTAAAGTACGTTAAAGGGGTAAAATCAAATGCCCGTGGCAGTAAGATTGGGCGATTTCACTATTTTCACACTTTTTGGTGTTCTCGCTAAATTTTCGAGTTTCGCACTAGTTAATTGCACCGCTGTACACAAGCTTTTGCCACGTGTCGACAGCTAAAAAAAGAACTGATGCAGCCGCACATAAGTAACATATCCATGTTATTATCGAGACTCTCTATCTGTGCTTCATATATACTCGTGTACTAGGTTGTAGGCTATTGTGTTATTATTCCGGAGATTGATCAAGATGTCCAAACCTCAGCTTCCCGTTCATTCATCGCAAGCCACGATAAAGCCAAATCCGTTCGGCGTCTCTGAAACCGAGCTGAGGAACCGACCAGAAAAGTATCTTGGATACAGAGTCTTCTCTAGATGGACAGGTTCGACTGAAGCCTTTTTTATCGTTCGCCAGTTCTCAACCCTAAATGCTCGAATAATACTATCTCTTCAAGACGAAATCGGTCTCCTTGAACAACAGCTTGACACTCTTGAAAACAAATTTGCAAGGCCAGGGACAGGCGACTATGACAACAGTTCTTTGCGTAAAGATTTCCAAACCGATCGGAAGGAGTTATTGGACAAAATCCGCCTAGCGCTTGAGAAGTATAGTCAGTCCTTTTACCGCTATCCTGGTTTTGGGAAACGTTTCTGATAATACAGCAAGACCGATTCGTCAATGAATACTATACCCTTCAAAGTCATCCCGCTGCTCCAATCAACGATGTCAAAAGCGTCAAGAGCTGGTTCGAAGCATACCCAGGAGCAATTTCAGAAGAAGAAACGCTCTTCATTAGCCGGGATGATCTCATCTCTGTGCGCCCTCAACCTAAGTCACCTTTGCGAAACCTGATTGAATCCATCGTCTTCAAAATAGGATACTTCCCGAATATCTTTCGACGCCTCCCACAAGATCCACTCTTGCATCACGATTTGACGCTCTGGTACGAGGATGACAAAATCGAACTTGTCGCGTCTTTGGTGATTGGAGTTTTGGGACTCATCGTGTTTGCCGCGCCATTCTGGGGCCTGGAATTCATGCAAAGCCAAAAACAAAAATTAGGCCTCATTACCGGCGTGGTCATATTGTTTTACTGCATAGTATCAGTTGCAACAACAGCAAGACCATTTGAGAGCCTCGGAGCTGCAGCTGCGTAAGTCTCAACCAGAGTATAGTTTCGTGCTAACTTCAGTAGATATGCGGCAGTCCTTATGGTATTCTTAACGGTCAGCACTGCCAACAGCAGCTCTACTTCGGGGACTTTCACCTTCGTTAACTCTACTGCTGGTAACTTCACCCTCAGCTAGTGATAACGGTCCGGGCCTACCTCAAGCTCAGAAGGAGAAAAGATTATCTTCATGGCAGGAAAGGACATGGTTTACGATACTATCATATGTTCAAATACTAAGGATCGTCGATGAAATCAAAGGGAGGATTTATTAATTATATTATACTCGGTTCTAGCAGCTCCATCCGCCGTTAGCCAACACGCCATATTACCATGGCGAGCAACTGCCTCTACTATGCTTAGTCTGGATCCTATCTATATATTTGTGCATATATATATCAAAAAGTTCTTTACTTATATCTTTTTTTAAATAATTAAAAGTTACATTTTGTCACAACCAAAGCGCCAAAGGTTCAGGAACCAGAAGATGGCATTGATACGACTATTCTAATCTAAAGAGAAGAGGAGAAAAGGTTCGCTGCGCGAGGTCCTATAGAGTAAATACAATATTCGCGCCTCGCTTAGCTTCGCTTCGCTACGTCACGTGAGGAGCCGTGAGGAGCCATGACATTACTCCCCCCTCTACGAAGCTCGTCCCGAGCTCCGAAAGCACCTGCGTCCCTAATTAAGCTATATTATCACCTCTTCTTTTCTCTGGCCATTCGTCCTTCGCTACGCAGTCTAGCCAATAGTCCAAATGCTTTGGGGGGCCTGGCTTCTCAAGGTAAGCGTCGTGAAAGTCTTGTAATACTAATAAAGCGTAACTTAAATCTTCCGGCAAATATTCGTCCAAATTTATATCGAACCCTACCTATTGCACGCGATACCGTAATTGCTTACGAACTACACGAACGCCTAAGACCTTCTCTACTTCCTATTTTTAATTACCTTCTATAATAATCGGTAATCCCTCTTCGTTATACTACTTTAGTAATAAATCGTTCGAATCTTTCCTTAATTTACTAGTATAAAAGATCGAATGGATTTTAATATTAAGAAGTAACGCTAATCGAAACGAATACTTTTCTTTTATAATTATTTCAAATAGCTTTACTTATTAATAATTTAACTTCTTACTAAAACGTTCTATTCTTTAACTTTTTATTAAAATCCAAACTTTATTTTTTATTTTAAAGTTCATAAAGCAGCGATACTTATTAGCTTATCCCGAATATCTTTTTTATACTCGCGCTATATCTTTACGTACAAATTCCTAAGTATTTTAAATACATTAATTATATACTTAAACTTCGTATCGATTTAATTACTTTAAAGCTAATATTATATTTTGGATATTTTTTTAATTAAATAAAGTTTATAAATTAAAAACTATTTTTATTTAAAACGAAAATTATTCGATTACTTTATATAAAAGTAATATTTATATAAAATTTATAATTAATAATAACTTATTTTAATTATTTTAATAATAATTTATAAAAAAGTATAACTTTTAATTAATATATTAATTTACTACTTTAATTTAATTATTCGTTTAAAATTATTTTATTATCGATAACTTTAATTTAATTTCTAAAATATTATAAAATTCTTTTTAAAATAAAGAAATAAATTATAAATTTTTATTCGAAATAATTATATTTAAAAGTTTATAATACTATTATATATAATTAATAAAAAACGTTACTAAATTCTAAGTTATAATTATTTTATAATAAAGTATTAAAATCGAATACTTTTTTAATTTATTTATTATAATTAAAATCGAATTATAATTTATTTTATAAAAAGGAAAGTTTTTGAAATTTATAAAAATATATTATTATAATTACGAAAGTATTAGTAAAAAATATAATAATTTAAGGATTTTATTTTTTAGAATATAAATTTATTAATATATATAATAATTATAAATATATTATTTTATATTTTTTATAATACTTTTCTAATAATATCGATTTCGTAAAAC
>VXCB01000141.1:0-97500 GCA_009613015.1 Mollisiaceae sp. DMI_Dod_QoI
AAGAATAAGCATTTAAGAGCTTGGACTCGACATAATGCTCCATCTAGTGACATCACCGTCTCCACCAGCGTCGACACCACGCCCCACTCCAGGGCCACGACACCCCCACCACACCCCGAGGCGACCGCCCGTCACCGCACGGGATGACGGCCGCAAGCGGGGGCAGGAAAACGCGAGGGGGCGGAGAGGGCCGGTGGCGGAGGTGGGAAAATGTTGGCGAGAGGAGGGAGGTGGGGGGGGGAGGGGGGGGGGGGGCGGATTTCAGGTCCAGATGTTTTACGGATGTGCTTCGGCACGATCTTAACGTACCTAGGGGGCATGGTTTCGATGTTGGGTTGCACGGGAAGGTCGGGTATGAGATTTGTACCTAGGTAGTCACAATTGATCAGAAAGCACAGCACATGGTAAACCAAGCTCAATGTACAAGTCTTATGGAATTTCGACTTCCTCGTGTGTCCTCCCTCACTTCGCAACTTCCAAACACAAAGGACATTCCATAACCTTAGCTAGCTGCAATAACTATGCAACTTCCAAGCAGGGTTCGTCACATGGAAATTATGCAGATGCAGACACCCTTATCCCATCCCTGAACGATCCTAATGAAGGTGACAACGCTCGATGATGACTGGCTTCGTTTTGCGGAGAGCTGTAATGGAAAAAGACAATGAGAACGTGGCAGATTAGGTCTAATGTAATAGTAACGGAAGAAAAACGCCGGCGTCCCAATGCTTTACAACAACATCTGCAAAAGTCCGCCAATGACTGAGAGACCAGCAACGGCCTCGTTCATGCCGTAAGAAGCAGCTGCACCCTTGCTACTTGTAGCTGTTGAAGCAGCTCCGGAAGAGGTGGACGAGCCGAGAGTGGTGGCATTAGCGGTGGTCTCGCAGATGAATGTGCCCTGGATGACCTTGCCGGATCCAGACTCAGACTTGAAACCGCTGCAGTCGATTTGAACAGTGGACTGGACGTTGAAGCCACCCTTGACGTTGTTGAGCGCTGGGAGCTGGGGACTGAATAATATAATTAGAACTTGTGATACTATAGAAGCCTAGAGATCGGTACTTACGTCGAGAAGCTCCCTGAGAAATCAATGGCACCTCCAACGGTGGTCAAAGCTGGGAAGCTAATGTTACCGAGAGCGGTATTATTGGCAATCTGATTAGCACCACCAACGGTTTTTAGAAGAGGCATGGAAAGGTTGGTCAGCTTGCTGTTGGCGTCCACAGCCAAGGACCCTTGTCCAGTCGCGGTGCTACCAACTGAGGTCAAGTTGGGTGCGGCAATGCTGTCCATAAAGTTTCCATAAAAGCCGAGAGAACCGTTGACAGTTGCCAATGAAGGAATACTGATGGAGGAAACGTTTCTTAAGGTCATATTGGCAGCCCAGATCAGGTTAGGGAATGCAACATCAAGATTGTTGCCGTTGGAGTTGATGTTGACTGCAGATGTGACATTGGCAATCTGGGTGCTGAAGGTCTTCAGGCGGTTGTTGTTATCAATTTGCAGGGTTGCAACAGTGTCCAGGTTAATACCGTCGAGCGTGCTTAGGAAAGTGTTGGAGATTGTCACACTCGTCGCCTTGCTAACAGTGGATGGGAAGGTAAGCGCAGACAGAGCTGGGAGAGCAGTCCATGCGATAGTCTTGACGGAGGTCAAATCGGACATTGACAGGGTCGAAAGGAGGGTCAGGTTGTTCAACGTGAAAGTACCTCCAATCGAGCCAAGTGTTGTGCTGCCAAGGGTGGTCAGACCACCAGCATTCTCGCAGGTCAAGTCACCGGTAATTTGTTGAGGGCCATCGATACTGATGATACCGGAAGCTGAAGAGCTAACGACGACACTGCCAGAGATAGTCGAGCAGGAAGCGAATGCTGTGGCATCGGCCTGAGAGTTGATGGTTGCCGTGGCCTGGGAGCAGACGGAAGCACTCTGGGCTAAAAGTCGATAAAAGTCAGCTCGATCCATCTCAATTAACCCGGAAGCGTGTGGAAACGATATTCTCAGCCCATCCTGAGCCTGCTCCTCGCCATTGATGCTTTTGAGAGCTGGCAGATGTGTGACGTGCGTGTTGGGATGGGTGCGAAGGGACTTACCAGCAGCGATGCCGATGACCGCGAAGGCGGGAACGATGAGCTTCTGGGCGAACATCGTGATGGGTATTATGCTTTTGGAGTGACTTCTCGAACGTCAGCGCGGCTCAATTGAAAGATCTGATTCGATGCCAGCAGAATCGTCGATGATAAAGTTGGGGAAGGAAAGTTGAAATTGATCGATGAATTGGATGAAAAGCCGCGCGGCGGTCGTTCGATGGCAAACGAAGAAGTGATGGACTTTGCGTTTCCACTGGCGAGGAAATCTTCCATATATGGCAGGCAGGGAGGCGGTTGTGATGGGGAAGGGGATGAAACGGACGTACCCTTTTTCTCGTCTGTGTTTGTTGACTGAAGCAGGAACCGATGGGAATCCTCGTCGCTTCCTTCAATTTATCCTTTTCGAAAACAGGGACCTTAACGACAGTGGTGAAATGGAAGAAAGGAACACACGAGTGGAAGGGGAAGCACAAACTTTCGAAGAATGAGTTTCAAAAAGAAGTGGCTTTGCGAGGTCCAGTCGGTAGAAGAAGAGGAGGATGGAGGGAGGGCTAGCACCAAGAGACCAGTTCAGTAGCGCAGCATTAAGGAGAGGCCGCCAGTGGGAAGATGGCAGCAGCCACTAGTGGGCCAGCAACACTCGCAACGCTAAACCCAGAACGGCCGGATCAAGGTTCTGCGAGATTTGATGGGGAGCTGCGAAATCAGCGAAGGCATTCAAGACCAGCACCGCGAGCCACGATCAGCAATCCGCCGAAATGAGGGACCCTGTGCCTGAGCGATCGCGATTCACGAATCACGGTCTTCCTTATCGAGCTCCCACGACGACATTATTATCCTCATCATCATCATCCGTCGCCCGCAGCGTAAAACAGTACAGTAATATTCATTGCGTGGCGTGCTCAGCAGCAGACGGATCTGCTCTGCAACTCTCGCTACAAGCGTCTACAGGAAGGTTACGACCTCGACCGTATCTGCAGTCCGCGTCCGCATCTGCTTGCTCGAAGTACGAATTCCTTGATATCAATCCGGCGTCGAGGCCGGCGCGCCAGTTCAAGATGCAAGCCCATGCGCCATGCCTGAATGAAACCAGGGCTATCTGGATAAAGGAGACATGATTTGCCAGCGCCGGACTGCCTGTCTTGGGCCGACTCTTGGCTGCGGCGATGTGGAGGGCACCCTGGGTAGCAGAGCTGCTGGTGGAGACCGGAAGAGTCGCGCGACTCACCAATAATGCTCCAAAGACATATCTGGGACGGCAGAAGGCCCCGGCTCAGACGCTGGACAAGCTTCCAACCTCCAGAAAAAACTCCATGAGACCATATCATGGCAAAATGCAGCAACAGCTGGGAGCTGCATCCGAATTGTGCGCACGCATGCTATGATTTGATAGCGAGAGCGAATTGTCCAGTTGCTCTATCTGCACACGCAATCTTGCTACTGGTCCTCTTGCTCATAGTTCCAGCGTTAGGTGATATTCGGCCAAGCGTGATGGAGAAGGCGTTCAAAGTGTGGCAGCCATCCTTGAGCTAACAGCCATCCGCGGGTCCAGGGGTTTTCATTGGCAACTTCAGGAGTCCTTTTCTTCAGCACTTTCTACCGGTAGTCCCATATCGACTTCGAGAATTGTTCGAGCCACAGCTTTACAAGCTTTTTCATTATGATGCGCTACCAAGCGGAGAATATACCCCGGGCTGTCGGGAAGTCAGCGTTCGTTAGGTTGATCAAATCGCAAAAAGTGGCTAGTTTCGAGCTTCGAGATCAGGATTCAGAATCATGGCCGCACCGGAAAAGGGTCAACGAACGTCGTACTCCATATTGTGGATCTAAAAAATAGAGGTATCTGCTATTCCTAATACTGATTGCTCACATTTTTGCCCTCTTCACCATCCATTGTTCCATTGCTCGAGAGTCGAGATCCGCAGATTATTGCACGAATACTACAGTACAATAATATTTGAGATTCAAACAATTATAAACTCTTCCGTGGCATTATCTCGGCGGATAAATATTCTTGATATCTCATGTCTCGTCTCAACATCGCGTCTCGAAATCGCTTTCCTACAACTACCGTGTTGGGCCCCAGATTCATGGTCTGATGCTAATAAGCTTCGCCACTTCTTCCAGAATTTACAACGTGCCATGGACGACGATTGAAGCAGGGAGACCGTTGTCGATGACGATATCTTTTCCTCGTTTTGGCCCCGTATGAAGGGTATTTATAGCCCATGTCTCTCGCTTGTGAAATCGACATTGCTGCAGTCTTTTATCCTTGTCCTTGAATCTCTCCAACCTGTTTTTGAGCCAGGGATAAATTTCGAATAAATGCTGGATATCAAGAGCCTCCTGTTTTCAGACGACATGATTATATCTCAGACGTGGCTGAAGGCCTCTTTGGTAAGTTGACCTCTCGTTTCTTGTATGGCTTTCATGGCTTTCATGGCTTCCACGCGTACTCCTCTTCACGTGATTCAGTAAGCCACCCATCTGTCTTACCCAAGCGAAGTAAGTCGATGAGCTTTTGATATAGAACTATTCGGTAGAACATCCGGAGGATTTCCTCCTGTCATGTTACACCCGACGTTTCATAGTTCTGGACTGGAATCCTGTTCGTACCTCATACACCAGTCCTTTGCTCTTCTGAGAACTGTCTGTCCTCCCGGATATGCCTTTGAGATATTATCAATAGCGACATAGAACGCAGCTCTATCGGCCTCTTTCCCATACTCCGCAACAAGAGTTCGCAAGAACACCCAAACTGATTCATGTCTCCATTTAAAGGAAATAGCAAGACGAAGGACATCAGTAGAGACACCTGAGCGTATGGTGCTCATATCTGAATCGCCTAAATTTGCAAATTGGTGACGGGAGAGACAAAAATACAAAAAAGAGAAACCCGACGTGTCATTTGGATGTCTCAGACACCAATCTTTAACAACTGTGATGATTCTGGGAAGGCCGTTGACGCTTGACGACTCTGCTGAGCACGTGGATGTGCTAGTGAGCCAACGCATATGAGACCAAGCATAGTAATTCTTTGGATGTCTTTCTGCTGCCACCAATACCACGGTTTCCAGGTCTCTCAGAATGTCAAGTTTCAAGTGAGTCGACGCAGAATGCTCGAGAATCCAGCGCCGATGTCCCCAAAGCGTTGGAGACTTGGTATGCCGGTGTAAACGTGACGTTAAATAGCCATCCACGAACAGCAGTTCCTTCTTCAAAGCAGCTTCAAGCTCGGCCTTTAGTCCATGTTGAAGCTGCTGAATCATTCTCTTTCGTGTATTTGCTGCAGTCAAATGCTCAGGATCCATCAGAAGGATGACAGCCGTGGCATCTTGTACCTCCGAGACCTTATCCTCTGGGCAATCTCTCATGTGCTTGAGAAATATCTGTCGAGCAACGACAAAGGCCTGGACCAGTTTGGCTTTAGAAACAGCAATACTATTTCCATCCACGAGTACATTTGTCTCCGGTGGAAGTGGATGGCTTTTCCCAAGAAATTCTATCTCGAGAGGCTTTTCTGTATCCGTACACAATGCCTTCACAATGTCGTTGTAAGTTTTCTGGGCATTCTCCTTCGAAACAAATAATGGGGCGTTAGCGTCAAGAGCTCTCGACATTTCGACTGAATTAAAGGGTTCGTGGTTTGCCCAGTTGTAGGCAGCTGTGAGTCGAAATGAAGCCTTGTCTAGCCTCGCGCTAGTGAGCTGACACCAACCCTGTTCCTCGTGTGTGAGGCTCCGGTTGTTCGACTTCTCAGGAATTCACACAATTGATCCTACGTGTAGCTTTATGCTAATTACATATCGTTTGCACTGTATTTGGCAAAAAAATCAACACCGCTAAATCGCCTATGGTAATAGCGCAAAATGCTTTCCATTCTTCTGATCGTCTTCCTGGTCCAACTGGCCATTCATCTGGTGAACACTATCGGAGCCTCCACAATTAACAGCCTGGTACCTGATCCCCTTGATTTCTTATCGAATGCGAATCTGAAAATTCATAGCTGTGGACGCTCTATAACCGACTACCTACGTCGAACGCAAAGACCTCTGCGGAACAGAAAGAACTGAAGAACCAATTCCTGAAGGTCAGAAAAGAGCTGAATTCGACGAGCAGCCAAGACGAGTTTGCCAAATGGGCGAAGCTGCGGAGACAACATGACAAATTGCTGGAACAGCTGGAGAAGAATAGTACGCATACACACTCTACGTCGAAGACGGAATACTTGATCCTCAGCTGACAGCGCATGTTCAGAATCTTCTTCGGACAGCACAAAAAGCACTTTTGACAGCACAGTATCCACACTACGATGGTTAGGTACAAATGGGCTACGACTCTTCCTACAATTTTGGTATTCTAAGCAAGCGATGTTCTGGATTCCGAAAGGCTGGGTTCCATATTACGCAGAATGGTTGCTTTCATTCCCACGAGCACCATTAGGCAGCGTAAGTATGCAAGCATGGTCGCTAGCATGTGGAGCAATTATTCTGCTTGTCAGTGATGCCATCGTGGCTATCATCGCATTGACCGTTGGGACGGGAACTCCACAGAGCAAAGAACAGCCAATGAAGATGTCCAGCGAGAAGGCAGGGTCCGGAGAGGCGAAGAAGGAGTTGTAGTATAATCACGTATGGTCAAAAAGGCCCAATAATCAGGAGAAAATGGTAAAATAGGTAGACTAAAATGTCTCTCATCAAAAAGACGCAAAGGTCCCCATTGCTTCGAAAAGCTGAAACCTTGCAACACGAGTGAGATGACTCTTGGCAGAGTACTTGGGCTTGCTCTGGGCATTCTTTTTGACTCTGAGTGACCATGGGAGAGAGGATCGCCAAAGCTTCGAAAGTGCCACGCTGCTGATGTATCGGGTAAGAGAGTTGTCGTGAAGGCCGCGACGCTGAGAAAATTCTCATATGAGGAAGGGTCTCCGTAAAAATGTAGGAACTATTCGAGTCCATATACAAACCTGTTTGCAAACTGCTGAGAAACTTTGGTTTTTCTTTTTAAGTTTTGATTGTGTAAGAGAGCAAGCTCCGGAGAAAATTTAAAAACATATTTCGGGGCTCACCTGGGCAAAATACGCTTTACCGAATTTGTGCGTCACGTTTTCGGGCGAGGCTGTGATCCATGTGGCCCCTGTCGCAATCTGTCATATACATCAGCCTCTTCAATTCAACATCAACTCGCGCCCAGCATGGCGATCACTTGGGGGACGTAAGTAAATCTTCTAATTGTCATCGAATAGAACTAACTTTACATAGAATCAAGTCCCTTCTTTTATTCTTTGGTCCGATTCTTCTCCCTCGAGCAATCGCATACTACCGCTCGATTCGCGCTGCACCCAGTATTCATGGCATATCCATTCGACCTATACCACCCGCTGTGCAACGGGCCCTTCAAATCCTCCTCATCACCTCGCTATCATTTCTCATCAAAACCCTCCCCACCTTCTCTCCCGAAAACATATTCTCCCTAACAGCATCGCGCCTCCAAATTCCTACCGACGTACTTTTTACTCGTCTCTCCGGCTTGCGACCCCAAGGCCTTACACCTGGCGATGAGATTCTCCGAACAAAGATTGGATCCCTTGAGGGGCGCCTGCTATATTTCCGCTTTGGTCCTGACGTTGTCGCAGAATGCCAGTTCTGTAATCCTGATGATCCCAATTCCTACCTTTACTATGCTCTCCCTGGCATATTGATACCTCATATTTTCAACCTATGCATCCTGGCTCTTGTTACTAGCGGTTTGTTTACTGGAAAAGAAGGAGCAATCTGGAGGACTACCGGTACAATTGCAGCGATAGCTGTGGCGATCATGGAGGTATATTTCGTCAGCTCATACCATTATCAGGCCAATTCTAGGGCTACGAGACTAGAAGATATAGACTTCTTCTTTTGGAAAATGCGCGTATACCGTGGAGTGGCGCTGGCGGCACTTGACGGCGTTTTAGGATGGGTCTTATATCTCTCGAGCACCAACAGAGCATTCTTGAGTCCGCCCAGCACAGCTGAAAGAATAGAAGTGTCAGCCCGAATTTTGGATATGGCTAGGATTAAAATGGGCGCTACAGGAGTTTTGCGAAATACCATTGTTAGAAATGATGCTTTGAGAGGCAGAAGTCAAGACTATTGGATCCATGAAGGCCAGATGACTAGGGCTGTGATGGAAGAAAGAGAGGTTGTACAGAGTGTGCAAAATGCTTTGGAGAACAGGATCAACATTGCGACAATCTCAGCCGATGCAGAGACATATGCGCAAAATATCATGGCTCCATTGCAAGCCATGCACCAAGCAAATGGGGCTACCTAGATTTTCATGCAGGTAGATGTACACCTCTTAGAATTTTAGCATATTCATCACGCAGGTCTTAATTAACTACTGTGGTCTGCCTTCGTCGTATATATGACAGATATTTACAAGGGCGTCCTACAACCCCTAGAGTTTGCAAGTGCAACTGTATATACCCTCTAAGCAAATGGGGATAACCGACTTCTAAGCTCCAACCTAGAGTCGGAGTGAATTCAGACATTGTGTGAATAGCATCTGTATAGGCTCTGGTGGATGAGGTATGGCATGATATTTTCGCTGTGTCTAGAGAATGACAACCTCCGATATCAAGCAAAACTTACTTCACCTAATGATTTCCATAAAGCGTGTATTTCTACATTTCCATGCCGCATTATTTTACATTTCCCCTAATATCATCGCTTTTTGGGCTTGCAGTGGAAAAAAATACTGCAGGCTTTAGCACCCTTTACTTCTAGAGGCCCATATCCAACTCCCCGCTTCATTTCTTAGCATCCTCAGAAGCTTTGTCTGCTAGTTTCTCCACCTCCGCCGTCCTCTTCTGCAAAACATCCTGCACATCCGCGTACGCGCCCTTCAGAATCTTCTCTGCCTCATCTCCCCTCGACCGCGCTACCTCCTGCAGTTTCTTCAACTTCGGCAATATCTCCTCTCCGCCCGGGATCATCTTCGTATACTGCTCGAGCCCGCCTCCCAAATCAAACCCACCCTGCTTAGCCTTGTCTCCCGCCTGCTTGACATACTCCTTCAGACTCTCCGGGTTATTCGAATACAGCGCCTCGCTAATCTTCTTCAACGCCTCACTCACATTCCCCTTCTGCAGCACCTCCTTATTCTCCTCCACTACCTGCTTTACCTGCTGATTCTTATCCAGATACGGCTTTGCCTGCTCCATGCCTTTCTTCCATGCCTCGTCTCCCATTGATTTCACTTTCTTCGTCTTCTCTTCAATGACCTTCCTAATCTTCTCTGCAGTATCGAAACTCACGCCGGATTTCAAGACGTCCTTGATCTGCGAATAGGTCTGCTCTAGCTCCTTCTTCGCTTCCGGTCCATACGAATCGGCCATTTCTTTCAACTGATCCAAATTTCCGCCCACTTTTTCCTTCAGTTGGGGATGGTTGTCCAATATATCGGACGCAGAATCAGTAGCCAGCTTTCCTAGTTCCGTCATAGCATTCTCAAGAATCTCCCAGCTCTTAGCTGCGGTTTGCATGCTGAGTCCCGAGTTGCTAGCTTCTTTCAAGTCCTTGTAGGCTTTGTTGACGATTTGCTCGACCTCTGGTCCATGTTTGGCCTGGACTTTATCGAGATCATTGAATGCGGAGTCGATGTAGGACTTTGCGCCGGGGATAAATGCAGCATAGGAAGTGGCGGTTGAGCGTAGCCATTTGAGGGCTTCGTTTGGTTCTGGGGCCGAAGATTGGATATTCTTGGTCAATTTTCTGTATTCGGATTTGGTGGCTTCTGCGGCGTTCACCATAGATTTTGCTCCTGATGTGTAGTAGTATCCGTATCCTGCCTGTGGTTGAATGGTGAGCCTATACCACTTTAGAATGGAAGTGGATGTGAATTCATACAATGAATACGAGACTTCCGCCTACTAAACCACCAATGATAGCTTGCGAATTTCCTGCCGCAGCTGACGATGCTCGAGATTCGGTAGTTGCAAATCGAATCTGCCTCCTATTTGCACGCAATGGAGCTCGGGCACGCACTGAGCGTGCAGCTGTTCTTGTTACTATCCTGGATGCGAACATCTTGACTTATAATTGCTGAGAGCGAAAGTAAGATTTGAGAAGGTGCAACCAGTTTGATGAATCAAAGGGAATCAGAGGCAAAGGATGAGGAGAGAAAAGAAGAGTCAATTATATTTCGCTTGAAATAGCTTTGACCTGTTCAACGCGACTTGAGCTATTAGATACGGTGTCGTCATTCCGCGAAAACGATGTCATCGCGGCCTAGCACAAATAAAGTTCAATGCAAAAAGGCTTCGAAAAAAACACGTTTATATTATTTCATATCTGTGACGAAGTGAGACTATGTTCGCTGGTAGACGAAACGACTGAATTGAACGATAATCAATGATATGGTGCTGTAGTCATCGATGCCTATCTGGAAGATCAACATGGCACGCTAAATTTTTGACTGGCTCTCGATGAACACACTAATGTCAGGGGTTTGTATCTCCTGAATCGTCGGGAGTAACTGCTGCAGCAAGACCCAATATCATAATTGATAGGGTATATGCATTTAAGTACAACCACCTTTCAATTATATAGGCTTGCTTCTAAATTAAATGGGTTTGACGAAGTAAACTGCGACTCCAGATACGAGTCATATGGAAACCTTGCTAGAAGTATTCCCAAGGTCAAAAAAGTGATTGTGAAATCATGCAATGAACGACCTTGTGTATTGTACAGTAGTCGCCAGCAAGAACGTAGAGTGAAAATACAGTTATTCTCAGATCCAGATATTATAGCTTCAATAAATCAGACCATTTACACATGTAATCCCCCTACGTTCTCTAGTAGGATGCGTGCGGCAGCTGCAACTAGGAATATGGAAAATTATGCATGAAAACGCATTATGTTGTATTTGATCTTGAAGCAATGAGCTAGTGAGCCAGTAGCAACTGCATCACCGAAGAGCGGAGATGAAATTAGAAAAGGTTACCGAGAGTCCTCCTGTAAATCTTCTCCGCCTTGGTCTCTGGGCCTCCCTTTCTTGCTGCCTCCGCTGCGATGAACTCCGCCTCCTCAGCATCAATTCTTGCCTTCCCACCATACAAATCGGCAGTCTCGGGTCTCACCACCTCGGTCTTCATGATAAGTTTGTAACAGACGAACATGATGATGTAAAGGGGAATTCCAAGGTAAGTAGTTACGAAAGTTCTGGTATCGAATTCTGGCTTTGTGCCTTTCTTAGCTGTCGCCTTGTATGCGAACAGTGGAAACCCCTTGAAGAATGCGATCAGGATACAGAAGATGAGTGCTCCAACAGATCCCCACATTCCGAGAGGGGCGACATATGCCAGCGCTGAATCTGGAATATCTTGTGCTCGACGAGCGCGCACAAAGAAGATATGTGAGATGAGGATGGAGATCCACGTTAAAAGGCCTATTTCACAGAATCTGAGTTAGTATACTTATTTCATATATTCCGGTGAGTAGAGCTGTATCTCCCAAGACTAATGAGACTGCATGCGTAAGAGTGCTTGGAGGCTGGAGGCTCTAGAAATCGTACAGAAGGGTCATGAATTCTCCCGAGACGTGGACTTACCAAACATTGTTACCAAGTTCACGAAGTAACTGAAGACCTGGTAGGACGATGTGTTAACACCGAGGAAGGCAAGAAGGCAGAATGCAACCGAGAGTCCGAGAGCAAAGATTGGAACACCGCGTTTGTCGGTATAGGTGAAGAAATGAGGTGCTTTGCGTTCATGTGCAAGTCCGAAAAGAGTTCGCGACGCAATGTAGAGATCCGAATTCGCTGCTGAGAACACGAAGATCAAGATACACGCGTTTAGAATCCCAGGAAGGACCTTGATGCCACTGATCTGAATGGCCACCACAAATGGCGATGAAGCGGCTGTGCTACCGCCGTTCGTAGCAATGCCTGCTGCTAATTCTTTGGAATTGTATGGGACCAGCATTCCAAGCAGGAAGACCAGCACTACGTAAAAGAGGAGGATTCGGTAGAAAGTGAGTTTGATCGCGCGCGGAATGACCCTTCTAGGGTTTGCAGCTTGAGAAAAGTGAGTAAATCGTCCTCTAAGTCAAAGATATAATCTTTAGCATCACTCACCCTCTCCAACTGTGACGCCAACGAGCTCGGTACCAAGGTACGCAAACACAGCGGTTGTAAAAGTGCTCCATACAGCCAAGAATCTTCCTGCGCTGCCGGCTATGAAACAGATCAGTGTCATCTCCGCGTGAGCGAGAACACCTTCACTCACTCAGGATATACTCATGGAAAGCACCAGGGTTTTTCCAGTACTCGAAGCCGGTAGCATGTCCCGATGGTCCCCCTCCACATGCAAGAATCAGACTGAGAAGAATTAATCCGAGAATGACTAAGACTTTGATGGAGGAGAGCCAGAACTCAAACTCGCCAAAGAATCTGACACCAAAATAGTTGATGATCACAATGGCGACCAAGAAAATGGCGATGAAGACTCCGGGGTTGATTGAATCACGCGAAACCCAAAACTGGATAACGAGCGACGCAGCCGTTAAGTTGTTGGGAGTCACAATAATATACTGAAATGTGTCAGCAGAATCCTATTTGAGCAGAAAACTCCGACGTTCTGAGTTGGCATCTTCTTCCTCGCGAACTCGGCCTAGCATGGTGTATTAAAATGTGACGAACCTTGAACCAGTAGTTCCAGCCGAGACAGAATCCCAAAGCCGGCTAAGGCGTGTTAGCATTATGTTTTTTCAGAAAGGGAGAGCCAGAGAGGATGAAATGTGAGCGTAGAGTCGTTACACAGCAAAACCAAGGACACGAGATAAAGGAAAGGATTGGTTACGTCAACGAATCGAGTAGCATAACCTGTGAAACCCGAGGGAAGTGGAAGCCAAGCAGCCATCTAAATCAGCGTCAACAATATTCCCGGAAAATGCACCCTTTCGGACAGTGCAACGTTGCTTACTTCTCCCAACGCAGCCATGACCAAGAAACAGAGAAAACCGACTAATGTGTAGCCGATGAACAAGGGCGCTGGTCCAGCTTGCACGAGTGCTTTTCCACTATAATTCCGTGTGTCAGCTGACCACGCCTTTCACTTGTCGTCAGAGGTACGTATGGTCACTGACGTGCCGATGATCAAACCCGTACCTAGATTATGTTAGCTGTTGAGTTTGACAGAGTTGGGTAGCAGAATTCTGACCAATAGCTCCTCCAATTGCGATCATGGTAATCTGTCTGGCCTTCAGACCGCGGTGAAGGTGGTGGTGGGAGTCTTCATCAGAACTGTCTGCTCTGCTGATGTTGACGTTCTCGGGTTTCTCCTCGATACCGCGCTCAGGAGATCCCTCAGTTGAGGGGTTGATTGTAGCCATGTTTTCCTGCTGAAAACTTGACGGAGAATACACGATTGAGAGGTACACGACAAGAACGAAGAGGATGAATTGAGGAAGAGGAAGAGATGAGAGGAAGAGATCTTCTTCTGTCCTGAGAGTGTAAACGTCAAGGAAGACTAGGTAAGAACGCTAGCGCGAATAGTAGCAGATATTTAGGTAGGAAGGAAAGGTTCAAATAAACATCAGGGAACGCTCATCATTTTCAACCCTCACTCTCACTCGCAACTTCACATTCAGAAGATGCGCCTTCCTCATGCGGCGTAGACAATGCGTCGAGTATCTAGGCAATCTGTGACCAAGTTGTCCAACCCCCAGAGCGGGGGAGCTGAGGCTCGGCGCCCAAAATTTTCTTATCACGAAAGACGCCATTATGAGAGCGGTGCGGTGATTTGTCTTGTGTTGGTGCAACCCTGTGCCAGCCTGCATTTTCCCAAGTAAATCCCAAGACGCTAGAAACGTAAGATTGACAGAAATCTTCTCTGGAACATCTCGGACGAATTGCAGAGTGGGGCCAGGACAGGGTACAGATTTTGCGGGCTTGGCATAGGCAACCCATATCTTTTGATGTGATCTTGGCTCGCTGTGTTGGCCGTTGATAGAAGCTGTGTCGGCCGTTGATGATAGAAGGAAGACAAATGCGACGAGGGGTTGAATTCAAAAAAGATGTATTGTCAGGGGAGGCTACCGAATCCGGCTAGACCAGGGTCTCGTTGGATCATACCAACAGATACCGTCAAATCCCGACCTTCACTTTTTCTGCGGCCGTTTGTCTGTCGTGTATTGAATATCAGCAAACGATTGTCTCTTATACTTCTTAAGGAGGTTATTCTGCGTGTTGCTCCCAGCATTTGTCCTGCACCTGGCCTTCCTGCAGTGCTGCACTGCCGTATCGTCGAGCACGACAAATGGTCCTGCAAGGCAGGCGAGCCAGCTCCAAATGATATTATGTTGCCATTCTACACTTCAGCTACCGACAGCAGGCTATCTCGCAGTGTACAAAACAAAAATCAATAGAGGAAAGTCCCTAGAAGCGTTGAACATCGAATCAGTCCAGGGCCAAAACTGCTGCGGTATGAAGGAGCTACCGGACAAAGCCAAGTGCTATCTATGTTTTAGAAGTTTCTCCAGCTTCAATTGCAAATCTATATTCGTCCGAGGAAGTTGTTTTGCTTATATCTCTGAACTTTTGCATATCGTTTATGTTGAATATCGGAGGCAGTATCGTACAAGCGGCCGATGATGTAATCGGTTGTGCGTCTGATACTTTGTGTTGGAGTAATGACTTTGCGAAACGTTTGCATAGGGTCCGAGTCCTCATCAGAACGTTCAATGCTGCAAATCAGAATTATATAATGAATGCTACATTCATGTTTCAAGATCCTTAATAGCGAATTTGTATATATAGTCCCAAAATAGCCCGACAATCAATCCTACATGCTCAACATACATGCAATTAAGAAGCTTCCTATATTCTCATCTCACACTTCATCCTTCACAAACTCGATCTCTTGCTTAGAAAGTAGTAACAGCAGTAGCGAAAGCAGCATCAACCTTAGACTGAAGCGTAACAAGTGAGGCAGCATCAGTAGAGTCAACCTTTGCCTTTAGAGCAGCGAAAAGTGCATCGGTATCAGTTGTTAAAGTCTTCAAGGCGCTGAGAACAGTAGATGTGTAACCAGCTGAGGAGACAGTGGACGCCTACTCTTTCTGTTAGCAACTTCTTCTTCGTATGTTTGATTAATCATACCTTAGCGTCCAAATCGGTCAAAAGAGTAACGATCTGAGGAGTGAGAGTTGTCAGAGCAGCCAGGATTTTATCAGACTCGGCATCTGTGAAGGTGCTGGATGAAGTAGCATCGCTTGTGGTAGTAGTGATGGATGATTCGAGAGACTCAACGTCGGTAGCCAGAGCGAGTGACTGCAACAGACCACCAGTGAAGGCAGTAGCGTCACTGGTCAAGGTTGCGACACCAGAGCTGATGTTGGAGATGTCTGAGAGAATGGTAGCAGCTGTTCGCTTGGTGACTGGAAGAGCAAGAGACACGGTGGAAGAGAGGAGGAGAGGAAGGATAGTACTGATGAGTTGCATTTTGAAGTCGCGATAGAAATGGCAGGTATGAAGCTAGGAATATTGACACCTGCAGAGCGTGAGGGATAGCTATATTTATCGATAGGCTCGACAAGCTTTCAAGCACACAGCCGGCGAGATAGTTCGGGCAAGATGCCCAGATTTGTTGGCTCATTGGCGGTCATTGTTGACGCCATAATCCCCTGGATCGGCGGGAGAGGGTGCTTAGAAGAGATCACCTAGCAACGGGCCAAACTTAGTTTTGGGCCACTTTCTATTATAATAATTCATATTAAAACAACCCCACTATAAAAATAAAAGATAAAATAAAATAAATAATAAAAGTATATTATTATTTATTTTTATAAATAAAGAATATATAAAATATAAAATAAAACTTATATATTAATAAATATATAATATTTCTACGATATATTTAAATTTTAAAATTTTATATAACGTGGTTGTTTTAATATTAATTATTATAATTGAAAGTGGCCCAAAACTAAGTTTGGCCCATTGCTGGGTGAGCTCTTCTACAAGCATTTGAATGACGATGTCATGACCAGGTTTACAGGGTTCCCTGTATGTATAGGAAGCTGCTTTTTGTACCTCTCAATCATAAACACACTCCATATCTCCTCCTTTCCTCCTACTAAGTCCTCTCTCGTACCCCCTGGCGTGTTGACCGTATGAGAGACTAGCTTAGAGATTCTCGTATCGAAGCAGGTCAACGAACTCCGCAGAGGATAGCCTTCGATGGGCACGCGAAGAGTGGCAAAAGTCTCTAAGACGACACCGCATTTCCCTCATCGCTTTCAAATTAGCACGATCCTCATAAAGATCATATCTCCGATGCACCATATTGGAACAACGTTAAGGTGCAATGACATAGATATCATCTAATGGTGATGGACAATTGAAAAGCGATGTAAGTTCAACATGCAGCATTTTGATTTCGGGCTGATGGCTGTTTCGGGTTGATGCCGGAAGTTTTATATCAGACCCCTGGATGTTGTCATCAATATCTTCGAAGCATTGTCTGTAGTGTAGGACGGCACACATACACCTATCAGCGGGGGTCCGAAGCCTCGTACAGGGGTAGTCTGCGCCCGAAGGCCAACCCTCCTCGCAAGGCGAAAGCCAATTCTTTTGTTTTCACCCAATTGTTTTATTTGCATACTAAAGGATGGAATTATCTCAAGCTGACCCTTCGAAAGCTCCTCAGTATAACAAGCTAGGAGAGAGAAAGACACGACCGGGTCATGTGATCTCGACAAACGTGCGACTTTCTGCGTCTTGAATCCGTGCGGAGCTCCGTATTGCCAGCCCCTGAATTATTTTAAGCCCCAGCTTCAAGGAGAGGGAAAAAATTCATGTATTTGTTTTCAAGTCTCTTTTGTGGATAAATCATTGCTCCCTTTCTCATCAACGTAGAGCATTGGATACATAACTTTTACATTCGTGTCGTCCGAGATCAAATCTCCAATGGCTAAGGTTACCTCAGACAAGGCCTCTACATCCCACAAGAGAACTAGCAGTGCTGCCGGCAACACCCAAGCACCTCCACAAGGCAAACGTCAAGCTCAAGATGTCTCAAAACCCTCGGAACCTCAGTATGTCTACGTCGTCATGGTTGATGCCTGGCAAGTCGGTCAATCAACCTCGGAAATCCACGGTGTCTACTCTACTCTCAAAGACGCCAACAATGCCGTGAAGAGCTACGTAAACCTGGAATTCAGTGGAGTTGAGGAATACGACCGTGGAACTGATGAAGATGGACTCGTGTTCTGGACCTCTGATGATACTGGTGAAGGAGACACCGCAAGTGTGTACATTAAAAAAGTGGAACTCAAAGGTCCGGACTCAGAACGGGATTGCGAATGGGACGATTCTGACTATGAAGAGTACGAAGAACAAGAAGAGGAAGAGGAGGATGGTGGAGACGAATAGATTGGTGGAGCACTGATCATATTACATGCCCTCGGAAAATTTGCGTTCTTTCTCGGAAAGTACCCGACTCCTCCTTCGCATCGCTCCTGCCATCACGTTCTGTACTTTAGGAAGATCTCAGCTTTTCCCCTAATTTACCCTTTAATGTGTTCTCTGAGAAACAATAGTTATACATTTTAATCTCTTCCATTTACTGGTACATCGAATCCCTGAAAAGTTGCCCCAAGCTCCTTCAAGTCACCGCGTGATATTACGTTATGGATATAATTAGAATTCTCTAAATATGCGAAGGGGAACTCCTTTCTTAGATCTGTCAAAGTCGAACTCCAAAAACTCTTATAATTTGAGTGACTATCATAGCTCGAAGACCGAACCAAGGATGAACAGCAAAAGACCGCACTGTCATTCTCAAGGGATCCTAAATTCATAAAGGAAAACGTCGATTCCAGCTGGGAGCCCGGTATACTCGAAAGGGTGGCGGAAATAAGTATCACCTCATCTCTTACCATTTCAGTCATCTCGGCCGACTGATATTTTTACCCATTTCGTTCACTAGCGACGGTCATTATTGTGTCATGTCTTCGATATGACTCGATGACTAAAGTGGTGGGATCAATAGATAAGGTTGATACTTGCTTTAGGTAGTGGCTAGATCGGTGTCAGTTGTCCCAATAGTCGCTCGCTTGTTGGCTGAGCCAACCGAGACACTTTGTAAGTAGTTACCTATTTTTTAATTCCTTTCAACAATTTTAGCATGCACTGTACATGTGCTATGGAAGTAATGCCCTCGTCCCCTAAGCATCGGCGGGCTCATCTATAATGCACTAAGTCGAAACCCAATTTTCTAAGTGCTTCTAGGATGGAAAGACCAACCAACCCAAGTCAAAAATATGAATATGTAGATAAATTGTCCAAGGAACAAATGGAATGTTATGATCAAGGTTGACTGACAGGTGTAGAACTAAGCTAAAAGAGTTGGTCGAAAAGAGGCAGGCTCAAGGTAACCTTGAAGTACTCATCAAAAGATCGTTCATCATCGAAATAATCAATGGCTTTGTTCAAGCAAGAGGTACGAATAAAAAGAATCCAAGAAGCTCTAGAGCAGACCATTCACCACACCGACATATGTAGGCACAGTTTGCATTGTTCTTAGTAGGATAAGACCAATATCTGGGGAGTACATCAATGATGCAGATTCAAGGACCCGGCTTATTAGACATTAAAGAACATCAATTTCAATCATACTAGCAGCTGTCCAATGAGGCGGCTTTCTGGGGCTTGTTACGCTAATTTAGCGTCAAGTTGTTTGCGAATTCTCTGATATTGGCAGATCTGAGAAGCCGATTGCAATTGACCTTCATCTGTCAAAATGAAGAGATGTTGAGTTCCTGAATATGCTAGATATTTTGCGTTACTGTTTTCCTTCTCTGCTGTGTTTGCTCAACCTACTTCTTTCTTCATAACAACAAAAACCTTGAAAGCTTACAAGATAATTCTATTAAGGTCGTTATTATAATAAAGTAGCGTCATCTGCAGATCTGAAAATATAGATATAATAGGGGTTGGTAATTCATATAGTTTAGCGAGCTCGCCTCCTTTGCTACCCACTTAGGGATCCATTTACTCTCACTTTCATTTGGACTTCTAGAATATATAGGATACAGATATAATAGAGGTAGTTGACAAATTTAGATAACTTAGCGAGCTTGCTCCCCTTTTCTATCTACTTAGAGAAGGATTTACTTTTGTTGAGCTGATGTCACGTGATGCTGGGTGGTGCTGGAACTGGAACTGAATTAACTGACTAGAAACTGTTCTACAGGGAACAGGCACCTTGTATATATAGGATTTTCAGGGTTTGCTACAGTGGTGACGTTCCAGGCTAGAATAGCCTACTACTAGCTAACCCTATGTTCTCGACAACTTTCACATTCGTTTGATTTCCCTAAAACGAATGAAATGCAAACACAATAAGGGTTGATAGATTTGGATAATTTACCAAGCTCGCCTCCCCCTTTCCTGCCCAGGGGAGCCGTTTGCTTTTACTTTCATTTGGATATCCTAAAATAGATGAAATGCAAACATAATAGGGGTTGACAGATTCAAATAAGCGAGCTCGCTTCCCCATTCTGCCCACCCAGGGATCCTACCTATTTACTCTCGCCTTCATCTAGACTTCCAAAACGAATAAAATGCGGATATCATAGGGGTTAACAAATTGGTATAAACTAGCGAGCTCGGCTCCCTTTTCTATTTATCCCCTTGAAGGAATTACTTATTTACATTGACATCTATCCCGACTTTCTAGTAGGTGTGAAATGCTCAACGTACGTTTAGAAAGTTTTCTATGGATTAATAATAGGTAACACTTAAATCTGCTCCCGTGGTCTCGTGTCAAAAAGCACACGTCAACAAGGTTCAAGTAACCACTGCAGCTAATAATTCCCGGCCACTTCGATAGTGATGAGGATAATATTTATGTATGTTTGGCGGGAACGAATGAAACTTGCTGTCCTAGTGACCTCCAGAAGGTTAGTGTCGGTTCACAGGGATCCCGTGAGGGCGAAACGAAGACTACAGTCACTGTCTAAGTGGGTCCGTAGTATTCGTTGTAATTCGTATTGTCTTGTTCTTACTAAGTGGGCGCAAACCTAGAGGATATACTCTTCGGTTCGCGCTAGTCCGGATGCAGCTTAGTGCAACCGAGGGTTGCACGTGCTACACGTGACTAATCTACTCTAGTTGTACCAACAGTTAGTTTCTCCAGACTTTGCTAGATTATCTTCTGTTTCACGATGTTGATGTTCACATATATCCTTCCAGACCGTACGTGGAATTTTTCAAAATCACGAGAAGGGGTATCTTAAAAGCCACTTTACACATCCTATTCACCTAGCAACTAAAAATATGAAGTTTTTTAACTGGATATTCCTCTTATTCCAACTTTATATTTAACCCACTTTTATATGCTTCGTTGCGCTTTTTGAAAATCGCCACATACGATCTGGAAGGGATAGCTCTTGATTGTCAAAATCCCGTGTTTAATATGATCAGTTATAGAGACGTTATCAAGTACCTATTGATTTGGTACGAACTGGACATGTGACAGACACTTTCTCGGACGATAGAACCACCAGAGAAATATTCCACGTCGCGCGATTACACTACATTTTGGAGAAGGTAAGCCCAAACTGCATCCATTCAGAAATATGGATCCGAACTTCCATACTGACACGATTGACTGAATATTTTTTCAGAGATATTGTTCCGCCAAGCTCACACCGGCTATCAAATCAGAAGAGGACGTATTAAGCTAGGAGATTACATACAAGAAGACTGCAGAAAGCATTTCAGGCAATTGCATGTGGCTAGAGAGCTTGTTGGCTGCGAGCCCGCCGGGCAAGTTGGGATGAGCACTGGATAGAGAAAAGAGGGGATACCCAAGGGATTGCTATAAAGGAGCGTGTGTGTTGCGACTAGATGGTCAGAATCAAAGCCTTTGTAGTGGCAGAGGGCCAAAGGCAATGATAAAAGAAAAGAGACTGTTTTTGTTTCTGAAAATATAAGCCCGCAGACTCCCAAACCTCATATTGCCCAAAGATACAAGTCAGAAACCAAGCGCTTCGATAAACGACTTCATTTAGCATTACAAGGCGAGATATCTTGAGGCGGATACAAACTTATCGATTCATATTCGTCTGTATTCGAGATGTATTCGAGATCCCATACAAAAGGCTCCTGACTCTAAAGCTTTGGAGAACACAGACTCAGCATCTGTATGCTGGTATCCCCTACGAACCTCTAGCAGTGTTCTACATCATCTTCAGAGCCAAGATCGAGCTAAAGGTAGTATTATTCCGAGCTAGGCGGCAAAAATCGAACGACCGGTGGAGGCAGCACTCTCCCACTCGAATGGCAACCAGCAGACTTTCACGTTTCAACGGCGGTACTTGGCAATAAGCTTCTTCAACGATTTCTTAGCAAACTTGCCTGTGGATCGAGATATTGGACTACCCTCTCTTCAATGAGGCCATCGAACGGGTTGCGCTCACCCAAGCTGTTCGCTCTCAACAACTATACGGCGCGAGTCCGAAGTATTAGCTATTCTATTCAACATGCATTATGGCAATAATCCGACTACCTATCATACCTTGTCCTCGAGGGACCGTCTCGCACGATTTCTACTTTTCAAGGTCCTATAACGCGTCCACTCTACCTGCAAAACATATTATATAAAGAATGTATATATTGTCACATGGAAGCCATGGTCTAATCTCGAATGGGAGGGGTTTTGACAAATTTCCCCCTCTTAGGTAGCTTGAAAGAATGGACTAGAGATGTAACGCCTACAAGGTCTGTGGAGCTGCGCCAAATGATTTTCTTCGTGCTAAATAATGAAGGATTGTAGGTGGGAAATCTGCAAAACAGGTGTGTGTAGGGTTGGAAAGGAACCTAAAGTGTTGTCATAGATCCTTGGTCTAGGAATAGCACTCTAAAAACTACTGAAATAATCTCTCTCTCTAAAACTCTAATGTTTGAAAGCCCGGTCTACTCAGCACCTCTAGTAGACACACTTGATTAACGCCAACATAGCTCAATACCTCAGTTTTCAAAACCAACTGAATAAAGAGACTGATCCTAAAGCTGACAGAATAAAGATACAAGCCAGAAGCCGGGCGCTTCGATGAACGATCTCCTTTAGCATCACAAGGCGAGGTATCTTGAGACGAAATGTCTTTAGACGAGATGTCTCGAGACGAATATAAACTACTCAATGCGTAATCGTCTGAATTTGGGATCTTATATCGGCCGAAAGGGCTCCTAATTCCAAAACTCCAATGCTTTTAAACCCCAATCTTGCTTATGCCCTCTAGCAGATGCACTTGATCACGCCAACGACGACGTAATCCAGTACCTCAGCTTCTAAAGCTAACTGAATAAAGAGACAGCTTTTAAAGCTGACAGGATATTGGAGTATTGCTACAGGAACTGCGACGTGGTGCTGGTCGAGCGATGTGAGTGGCCGGTTGGTGCCCCGCTTGATCGCTTTAGCAAAAGTCTCTGATTGTTTTGCTCCGCGACAGTAGCAACGGACGAAAACAAAACAACCTTCAACAAGACGAATCATCTCCGCAAAGAACAACTCATCAACAAAGCAGCCTGAGAAAGCCCGCGTTGACAATGGCGGAGGAGAGAGAACACTCAGGGGCGAATTTACTTCAAACCATGCACGAGACGAACTTGAAGGCGGATATCCGAGAGAATCATCACCAGCTCTATTTCGACGGAAGACACGTCAATCCGAAGCAGGTTGAGACTCTAGGGAAGGTGGAGTTTGGAAATGGTCTTAATCTTCCTTTCGTCCGGTGTGCTGATGAGAACTTTGATGACGGTCTACAAACGGATTGGATATTTAACAAAAGTCTACCTGTTCCAGAGAAGCAATCTCATGAACCTTATCTGGCGGCCCTATTGCCCGGAGAACTTGATATCGAGAATAACAAGGGAAGAGAGTTTGATAATAGATTTGCAATCTTTAAAGGGGGTGCAAGAGGTGAAGAGGCTTACGAGACAGAGGCTGCCAACAATGTTACAGGGTCTGCTCCTAAGATCGGTAACCATCACGAGAAGCCTAGCAACAGCGAGGAATTGATGGAAGGAAACAACTTGGAGAACATCACGGAACTTAGAGGCAAGGATGCGAACTCTCCTCTTATGGCCCGCAAAGACAGCAACAAGCGCCGCAACAACGTTGATTCTACCAATCGGCTCTCCGAACAGTGGTCACTGCTACGAGGTGTGCCATTTCCCGAATGTACTAGCCGGTATGAACAAGAAGCTTTCGATGACTATCTCGAAGCTACCCGACCCGGGCATAAGGCACTGGCCGTCATTCGCGAAGCGGTTATGGGCCCCTCCCTGACGGAGGCTGGACTCAAATCTATCCAAGAAGCCAAAGTTAAAGCATGGGAGGAACTCTTTAACGACGAAGCTACTAAAGTTCTGGATATCCCAGACCAGGAACTCAGCTGGTTGACCGAGAATATATATGGTCCTTCTGCCACCCCCGCCATTTTCCCTCCCAAGACGCGAAAAGCTCACACTTCATTGCCATTGGCAAGCTCAAAGACGACGAATGAACATAACCCGGCACCACTTACAACCACCCCTCTCCCTCCCAAGGCGCGAAAAGCTCCCGCTCCATTGGCATTGGCATCCCCAAAGACAACAGATGAATATAACCAAACGCCACTTACGCCCACCCTTCTCCCTCCCAAGGCGCGAAACGTTCCCGCTCCGTTGCCATTGGCATCTCCAAAGACAATGAATGAATATAATCAAGCGCCGCTAACGCCCCACAAGTCTCTTCCCAAACGCCCTGTGGTAGAGATTCCATCATCTCGACAAACTCCACGTTCCCGAGATAGTTCGCCACCAGCAAAGCGTGTGGCTGGTCCTGGTCGTTCTCGTCCCGTTTCCGGTCCACGAGATCGCGAACGAGTTGTGATCGACCTGACCGAAGACCATGAACCCTATCTAGCCCCTCCCCAGCGAGGAACAGGAGGTCATCAGGCACGAAATCGCGGTCGAAGAGGCCAAGGTCAATCTAGTTTCGTCACAAGTGGAAGGGGTATGTTTGCCATGGGTGCTCAACCTGCCTTGCCCGGCAGTATGCAGAATAGGGGTGGCTCTTTCATGCAACAACAGTCCGGCATGAGAGACGGACATTCTGGTTTCTTCTCAGACCAAATGAACAACTCTACCACACGTACATCAACCGGCGGATTTATTCCCACCCAGCCAGGAAGGAACGGTAATGATCCTCCAGCACGTGCTCCAGGCGCTGCCTTCCCTAACCAGCCCCAGCTGCCCGCGACGGGCCAATCTCGGGTCGTCGTGACCATCCACATTACAAATGAGGCGTACCGGGGAAGAGTCCTTCAAATCCTAAGGGATTTATTCGAGGGAGAAAGTCATCCAGGATGTACGGTAGTAGAGAATGGAGACTGTCTGGATGTAAGGGGGCCGCCGGGTCGCAACATGCGAGGGTTCATTAAGGACCGATTCCCAAGTCAAAGTATAAGCACCAGAATGGAGTAGGTCGGTGGGGGTCGAGCCTTGGTGGAGGGGGGGATTTGTGTATATTTGAATGTTGGAGATACCCAAGAAATAACCAAATGAAAGCATGAATGAAATCTATCCCTGATGCGGTGATCAATAACTCTTCAACCTTCCGTTTGGTAGACCACTTGCGAAATCACGTACTCTACGGAATTGAAATATATGGCTGACGTTGGCCCGTGCATTAACACAAAATCTCTCCCCTTCCAACATGATTATTAGAACGATCAAATTAAAATGCTTTCTGAGAATTATTCCAAAGCATGTATTCGCTTATTGCTTTAAGTCTAGAAAAATTCTACGTTAGTATGCGGAACGTTTACAGACTTTATGGCGCTAGGTGCAAGTGCCTAAATCGGCCAGTTTTTTCGATGTGGGAGAGCACGTAGCTCAGAAAGCGGAACTAAAATCTAAACGCATTTCAACACATATCTTAACATCGAAGAGTTGCAAGACTACCTCAGGACATCAGGGTTATTCTAGCCTCTTTCGGGGGACGATGCTGTCGGAAGAGGTGGATTGACAGGAACCTAGCCGTCAAATTTTGGTGCTTTCATACATTGCTCATGAAAGTTCGAGTCAACTTTGGACAACCTTTTAGAACGCAATAGAGTTGCTCCGAGGTGCTTTTCAAAATGTCATGATGCTATCTTTCATACTGTAAGGTAGTCGGTCGCTATTTCTTAACATACTTTCAGAATGACGCCTCAAGCAAAATAGAGAAGGACATGCGAATAGACCAATCAAACGCAGAGGGGTTAGAAGTTTGGTTAAAGCCACTAGACACAGGGACGCGATATCAAAAACATGTTTAGAAATTCTCTCATGGAAGAAGATGAAGGCCCGCTTTCACATATGCAGATAGGGATGAGGTCAAGCCCGAGTCGCTGCTTTGTTATGTAGAGGGGTAATTTGGAGGACTTACTAAAGCGGCGGGATAACCGTTGGTGCCGTCTCCGACTAACGCTAACATTACTCCACAGTTTTCGATTGTCTGTCATCGTAGCTTTCTAACGTTAATACTATCTAGGTACTGACTCAAAAATAATAATATTGTATTCGCAATATTGGATTTGTGAGAAGTCGCATGTATCAATTAGCTTATGTCTGATAGAAACGTCGACGACAATTGAACTTCTCGTCTTCAGATTCCGTACTCTGCTCAGAGATTCGATAATCGAGAAGCTTTCTGAAGTGTTATCGCTCATGCCAAGTTGGGACATTGAAGGAAGTTTTCTAGAATCGCACATCATCCTACTGCTTCGTCAGAGAGTTGTGGAGCAAAGCACCTACTAAGGTAGGTAGACACATCCAACAAAACTACGTGAATGTCGAGATACAGTGGGAGGATGATCGCATTGCTTATCTCCACATTAAATACCTACAGGTACTCGTTGCCCTCAGACATACCATGCCGCGATCGTCCTTGAACTCTACCATACAAAGATCAACTCTGCCAGCCCGATAGACACAAACTCTTTGTGCAATGTGACACGAAAAACAAAACGCCAAGTCTATATGCACTCTAGTTTTTATGTATTCCCTATCCATTCCTTCATCCATTATTTATCCTTGAACTCCTGCGAGAAGATTTTCTGCCAGACATCCATCCATTTTTGCTGCTGGTTCGTAAGAGATTTTCCAGGAGTCTTGAATGATCGTGTCATGATATCTCGTAATCGGGATCGAAGTGTCTTGATCACAAGCATAGTTTTCCAGTCGGATACTGCGAATCGGGCGCGGTTGCCGTCAATAATGAAAACTCCGGCGTACATCTGCTCACTGTTAGTGAGATCAGTTAACCATAGGGGAGGAGAAACCTACGTCGCAGCGAACGTCGCCGCAAAGGAGAGCGATTGCGAACTCTTCTGCAGCTGTTGTCTCATGCGCATTATAAAATCTGATTACTATTAGTAGTGGTCTGTGGATTATATTTTGTGTTCTTACTGCTTTGCCTGCATGATATGGTAAAATGAGAGCCACTTTAGCTCGTGATGGCCCTTATTGACCGATGACGGATGTAAGCTAATCGACTGGTTGTTGGCCACATTCCGGAAGCCTTTGCCATCGCGAATAAGTAATTTCGGGTAGAAACTCCATGCAATCACAGAGCTTGTGATAACATCGTTGTCGCTGTTGCTATTAGCTCGTTGAGGGATGTCAAAGAATTGCCGACGTCTGCTAGAGTATCGCGATCTAATCTGGTCAACACTTTTGATCTCCAACGTGAGGTTGAGCTGTTTACCTATTTAAAGAAATGCTCTCGGCCTCTGTAAGAGGAAGGAATCCGGAGTCCACAAGGCACAAAACGAGTTGTCCTTTCAGCTCTTCAATACTCGATAACGTCTGTTGACTCAGGAAGTTCTTTTTACAGAATTGGTATTCAGAGCCCCCCGTAATGCAAACTCGTCTCCAAGCTAGGTATGCATTGTACACAGTTAACAAGTCCGAATCACCTACAATATGTTAGCAACATGTTCTTTGGTAGCTCGGGTCTGACTGAATGTGACTTGAACTGCCCGCAAGCTGATTGAAAAGACATAGAAAGAATGATACTGACCTCTGCGCCATGCCAAACGCACAGTGTCTGCTTGTGCCCTCGCGCCAAAAGGTGCCGAGAATGGCGATTTTGAAGACAGAATGGCAGCAATAGTGACAGCAGCATCCAGGCATTTGAAAATACTTCCTAGAAGTACCAACTTCCCTAAGAAAACATCTAATGGCATTCTCGCTAATTGAATTCCTAGCGGTGTCAGATCTTCGCTAGGGGTTAATGCTCTAACGTCTATTAGAGCATCGATCGCGCGACGTATATTCTTGGCTGAAGGTGGATCCAAGGCCTGACTGAGAGTTTCTTCAATGCCACCGAGCTTGCAGATCTTCACCCGGATGGCTAAGTCTTGCAAAGACAACCGAAGGAGCTCGGGTGTCTGCTGTTCCGGCATCTGAATATTGTCAGTGTGAAGGTTCATGTGGTTAAAATTTCGCTGCTAGCTGAGCAATACTGTAGGGACTCACAAGTTCGTCATGCCTATATTTCGTGAAGAGATGGAAGCACAAGCCTTCTTGAACTCTTCCAGCTCTGCCTCTACGTTGTTTGGCATTGGCTTTACTGATGAAGGTTTCCAAGAGCCTTGAAAGCTGCCTCCTCTCATCAAATCTGAAAACTTTGAGCATATATCTTAAAAGGTAGCCGCAAGGAGGCCTACCTCATTTCTCTGTGTTTGCCCGTATCTACTACACAAGTCACATCTGGTATGGTAATACCAGTTTCAGCGATATTTGTAGCAAGGACGATCTTCCTCGTTCCTGGAGGAGGGACCAAGAAAGCAGCTTCCTGGTCCTCGCTTGCAATCGTGGAATGTAGCGGGTAGACAAACCAATTGGATGAGAACACCGGATGGCCAACAAGCATATCGTTTAGCTGCCGAATCTCTCCAATACCCGGTAAGAACACCAAAATTGCTTTACTGTACATTTCCAGACGAGAATCGGTAGCAATTCGGGCAAGAAGTTGAGTTACCAGCTCGAATTCGATCCGGTATTCGTCTATTTGAGCAATGGTGTTTCGAGTCTTTGCGCTATAACCTCGCAAAGCCTTTGTATTTTCAGCCTTTGTCGCATCAGAAAGACCCGACTCAGCGGCTTCATCGTCGTCGTCAAGATCTTGAAATTTCTCATGCTGGCCATTATCCAGGTTATATCCAGTAAGCTCGACGGCGTCCTCAAGGTACTTGACCTCGACGGGGAATGTTCGGCCAGGGACAGTCAGTACGGGGGCGCCATCTAAGTATTTAGAGAATCGCTCTGCATCAACCGTCGCAGACATCAGAACTACTTTCAAATCAGGTCGTCTGGCCATAAGCTTGCGCAGGACTATCAAAAGAAAGTCGCTGTCGATGGTTCTCTCATGAACTTCGTCTAGAACAATGTGGGTTATGTCCCGAAGATCGTTTGAGCCTTCAAGCATCCGCATGACGATACCTGTTGTAGCATAAACCAATCGAGTCTCTTTCGAAGTATTGGACTCGAGCCGAATTGCGTAGCCGACTAAGGATCGTGGAGTTCCTAGGTCGTTCTTTCGCTCGCCAAGTTCCTCACTAACACGTCGAGCAAGTGAGATAGCAGAGATACGCCGAGGCTCAGTACAATATATTTTGCATGGCTTGCCTTGCGAGAGTTGGTGTTCCAAAATGAACGAGGGGACTTGGGTACTCTTTCCGCTATACCAAGAAGATCAGAAAGTTCAAGCATGAATCATATCCGAGTACTTACCATCCAGTCTCTCCACAAATTATCACAACCTGATGCCTATCAATAGCGCCTAGGACCTGATCCTTGAAATTCCACATTGGAAGTTTCATTCTTGATTGCTAATAATACATTAGCAATTGAACCGTAAGGAGAAATTGAACTGCTGACAAGCATCCTTTGGAAATTTGATGTGCTGCACTTATCAGACCAAATCTTTTGATACACTTCAGGCAAAAGTGATGATTTGTTAGCCTTATCAGTTCCAGATTCATCACCGTTGTCAAGAGGACGAGCCCCATTGCGGTTTCTAAATGCACCCTGAATCAAAACACCATCCTCCAATTCACGATCTCTCTTTTCACGGACCATATCGCGGAAAGTACGGATAACACTACGGTCGGCCTCGTCCGTTTTCTCCTTTTTGGTCTCTGCGAATTCTGTCCATAGGTCTCTCCATACAGCTGGTAGGCGCAGGAATACCTTGTCTTCTTTACCAGATGAGCTGAAGAGGAGAAACAGTGCGACCGTCGCGATAAACGCTTCTGATTGTTTACTCTCCGGCGTTGATATTGAAGTCATCGTAAATGTCTGAGACTTTGCTGTGGATAAATATTCAATACCAGGTGGAGTGGTTGATGGCTGAAGATCTTGCACTTTAGACCAAGAAATTTTCAAAGAGTGACGATTAGAATAGCTCGAGTCCGATACCAAGGACATTAGGATCTTTACGGAGGAGTCCCTAGCGTAATATTAGCAAGAGAAGAGTACAGTGGGATGACACCAAGACAATCATACCTAGCACGGCAGGCTTCTTCGAGCACTCTTGTTGGGCTAACGCCTGTCCACTTCCCAAAATCTCGAATAGTCACTTTAATGCCATTGCTTCCATTGACCACTGTGATGCTCTTTCCGGTAACAGGGTCGACTTCATTTACCGGCAAGCTTGCGAATAGATCTGCCAAAGCCGTTTCATCATCGCTCTCTTTGCTTTCTAGTAACTCAGTGCCCATCCTGGCGGCCTCCTTACTGACCTCATCATCAGAGTCAATCAGTGTTTGCGACTCATCGCTGATATCCTGGGTATGTTCGACAGCACGCCGACGAGCGGCCTCTCTTTCGAGGAGAATTCGTTGAGCCTCCCACTGCTGATTTGCAACATACTGGTCGAATAGGATATCATCTTGGATCTTTTTGATTTTCCTAAGTAGTTTGGCCCTTGCCGGGTCCGCACCACCTCCAGACTTTGAGGACGCCTGCTTAACCCGAGCACTGGATCCATTTATGGTGGATTTTGCTCCAGATCCATCTAATTCAAAAAGTTTGGATTTGCATTCAAGGTACACTGATAGAAGATCATCCGGATCGATGTCACTTTCATCATCAATAGGGACAATTTTCTTCGCAGGAGATCTTTGCCTCTCCGACTGGGAAAGTTGGCCACGCGACACACCAAGTCCCAAATGTCTGGTATCAGAATCTGCTCGAGGAGTACTTGTGCCTGACGGTAGAGGGCTGTCTATGGGTGTTTCTAATATTCATCAGCAGAGGGACGGCTTGAGAATCCAGGGTTCTGACCTGATTGAGATTTTGGCATGATGACTCCCTTCCTCTGCCAACTTTCGTAGTCTGGAAGCTCTTCCCGCGAACACTCCCGAGCAAGCCAATCCAAGGATTCGTCCATGCCCCAAATTGCGTCTTTGTTTCCTGAGTTAATCTTGTCTGAAATGTCAAGAACATATCGTAGACCCAAGATAACCTTCTCTTCCTGGAAGCCCGAACCGACTAGAGTTTGCTGTAAAGTCCAAAGACGAACCGTCAGCTCTTCCTCAGATGCTTGTTTGGCCGTATTGATATTATCGTTCGCCTGCCCCGCAAAACGCCCTTCCGTTTTAATGAGATCTAAAATCTCTTCCATGAGGTCCGGAGGAAGCCATCTTCTCGTAATTAGATTGTCTGCCTGTGCTCTGAGTACTCGGCGATCGGTTTCGAGTCTGGTCTTCTGTCGAAGAGCATCTCTCTTGGACTTCTGAGCATGTTTCTCCACAAGAATCTGAAGTTCCGACTCTTCCAGCTGCTTTTCAAATTCCTCAGCAGATATTTCTTTCCCTGTAACCGCAGACCCCTCAATTTTCAAACTCGAATTTCCAGTAGGTCTATTTCCGTCGATCTCACGAGCAACTTGGAGCTCAGTTGAAGGCGTTGGCAGTTGTTCAGGTTCAGCTATCTCGGTTTTTGGTTTTGAGGCAATAGATGTAGTTGCAAAACCTCTCGCAGGATTCGAGGCCGGCTTCTTCTTTTTCTTGCCTCCAGCCATGCGGAATCACTTTTTGGTTTTGTTGTGGTTGTCAAATATTAAATGCAAATGCGGGGTGTTTACAGATGACGCTCGGGAGACTTTTTTTTATCTCGAGTCGAATCGCCTAAAAATCAACATCGATCGCACGACCAATTTCAATTCGCGACCGACATAACTACTGAAGTGGATCAGGGCGAGAGGACCATAGGTCATGACAATCTTCTTGAATCTGCAATATGACTGAGGTGGAGGTCAACGGAACAGGCGTGGTGGACCTAGATCTCACCGCGACCAAGGCAGCTCTGTCTTCTTCATCCACGGCGCTGCGGATTGAAAACTTGCACACCCTGCAGGAAAGGCTGTCAAAGAATGGTTTGGAATCTCATCCACTAAACGTACACCAGATGCACATCTGCTAACAAAGCTCTGTAACAGAGATAAGCCCGAGGCTATTTCCTTCATTATTGCAACTCTTATTCAACACATATCCCTCCTACCGCGATCGTCCATCACGCCGAGCTGTTGAAAATTGTATAAGACTTGCATTCCGCTCAGGATGCGCTCCCCCAGCATTGGTGGAGTTCGTCAGGACTCTCCAAGCTGAGACTCTAAAGCCGGGGATTGCCCCAAGCAATGCCTTCGTTCTGGTGGAATGGTGTAGCGTGCTGCTACAAGAGATCGCTGGCACCGACTATTGGGATATTTGGGGCCTCCACATACTTGAGAGTCATGCTAGAGTGCTGGAGTTATGTATTGGGGAGTCTCCACGGGTCAATATCAAAAATAGTGCTCTCCACGTTACTTGGCGTGGATTGCGGAAGGCTTTCTCCAGCTCAGATGACGCTCTTCTCAAGTCTAGATCGCAGCCAGTAGCGATTAGGAAACATGTGATTGAAGGGGCTATTCAGAAGCTGTCTTCAAAGGGTGCTCAACCATTTGCAAGAAATGCTATTATGCTCGGAGCCATCGCTGGAACTTGTGCGAGAAAGCCTGAGATGAAAGCATTCTTCTTAACCAAGAAGTCTGAGTACTTCGCGTTCTACATCCGAGAAATAATCGGTTCACGGACCCCAGTCCCCTCGCATATATCGAATGCCTTGGATGACTTCTTTGTAGCATTTGCAACAAAAGAGGATATAGAAAAGGAGATCGTCCCTGCTCTTGAGAAGGCCCTGCTTCGAGCACCCGAGATAGTACTCAATGATCTACTCACACCATTATTTCGGTCGTTGGCCGGTTCGATAGATCTTACAAGTATTCTCAAGAACAACCTTCTGAAACCTCTTCTTTCCAACATCAAGTCGACCAATGCTGCTATACGTCAAGGCACACTTTCAGCAATTCGAGCTGCTGCCACTAAATGCCATGAAGTGGACGGTATTGCCCATATTGCGGAGGAAATCCTTACCCCTCTCAAAACAGGAAAATTACCTTCTGCTGAACTGAGAGCTAACCATGCTGAAATGCTCGCATTACTTCCAGTCTCTGAAGTTACCGCCACGAAGGTTGCTTCAGGAATTGTCACTGTTGTAGGGAAAGAAGCCAACGAGGCAGCTCTTATATCAGAGACATCCGCACTCCTTCACTATGTGACTTGGAGTATACACAACGAAGTTGATCTCGACAAACAAGTGATTGACACTTTTACTAAAGGCATCTCGGACAAGAAGGTGCCTATAAAGAAGCTATGGACTATTCGACTCGGTGAACTCTTTTGGGCGACCAATGAAGAGGAAGTCTTGCAAGTTAAACTATCTAAACTTGCGGATGCGACGATTCCAGCTTTGATGGACATCTGGCAAGAAGTTACTTCGAACCCTTTGGCTGCAGCACAATCTGGCCTTGTTACGAGCGCTTTTGTGTTTACAGCTATCGCTCACGCAAAGCTTGCAAGGACCTTAAGTAACAAGGTTGATGCAGCATTGAAAAGGGGCCAAATCATGAAGCAAGCCTTGATAATGGAGCCCAAACCATCGTTTTTGATAAATCAACGCATTTATGGAAAGCTCACGAGCGAAGATGATTTCAAATGGCTTCTTCGGGCTCTTTCGTCTGCCTCGCAAGATATTGTTGCTGATCCACTCTCCTCCAGTGCTATTGTATGGTCTCAAGCTATTATATTCTGCATATGCTCCTCTTCAGTCAAGCCAGACGTGAGAAAGGATGCCTCTGAAGTTCTATCTAAACTCTACCTCAAATTTCCCTCTGCAATTTCTCGAGTCATCATTTCCGGTCTATGGCGGTGGAGAGACTCGGTTGAATCAGGCGACAAGGATACTGCTGCTGTGTTGGCTAAGACGGAGAATAATAATATTCACCATGTTATCAGGTCGATTTGCTTATCCCCGGCAGAGATCCTTGAGCTCAATGGCCAGGTCGAGATATCAGTAAGGATGGAGCAGATGGCTTTACTGTTAGTTCTATCTCGACCGGAGTTATTACCACGAGTGAACTGGATTCAGTTGTGTCTGAAAGTTGAGGTAGATCCAGGCAATCTTGCAAGGGAGTCTGGAGATGCTTTAGTGCAGCAGATACTCGATTGCACTGAATTCAATGAAAAGGTGCGTTGAGTATGGATTCCTCTATTAACAAAATCGTTAATTTTGAATACAGGCAACCTATCAACGATCAAACAAGGTTAAAAATGCTGCTTTCAAAGCAGCAGCGGAACTTGCTTTTGTGGCTCCAGATGCCATGGCTCCTAGAATTGTAGAGCTAATTCAACAAGATCTTGACTCAACTCAGCTAGCCAATGTCGGCCCAACAGAAGCTGCCATCTTCAGAACCGAAGAAGGCACAGCTTTCGTCGATGTTCTTGCCTCCAAGTCTCAAAGCTACGTCCCAAACAAGAACACAAAGGACTACGACACGCTCAAGTGGGAGGAGGAGCTACGAGCTCAGCTCGCACAAAAGAAAGGGCAGCAGAAAAAGCTCACCCCAGAAGAAACTGCCAAAGTCAATGCTCAATTGAAGAAAGAGGCTGGTATCCGCCTACAGATTCGATACCTCGAAGCAAAGCTTCTTCGCGGGTTTGGTATCATCACTAGCCTAGCAACTGGTCCTCCAACTGAAGCAGGTCTCTGGATGGGACCCGCGGTGACCGCTTTAGTGAACATCATCAAAGCAGGCGCCGGGCTCGTCACCGGCAATGTAGCTCCCGATGCATACATTGCTTGCTCTGAACGACTTCCGAGTCGAATTGGAGCTTTGAGACCATTCATAGGTATCGCAACTCTGAGGGCTCTTAATGTCCCGCATCTCTCAGAATATCTGGAGGAAGAGCCACTTGGCGCGTTGATTACTAGAGTCCTTTATCGGCTTCGATTCTCTGGAGAACAACGCCCTTTCGATACTGTATCATTAATTTACATTCTTCCTCTCGTCTTTTTGGTTCTTCGGGAGAAAGGCTTCGGCGAGACTGAGGACGCAGAAGCTCAAATTGTCTTGGCCTTGGAGTTCCTGTCTTACCATACAGATGCTTGCTCTGACGTTCTGGTACCTCGCGAGGAAGTCTTGTCTGTTCTGATTTCATCTATGCAGAACTACAACCAGCATTACAAGATGATCAAGGACTGTTTGGCTGATCTCTGTCGCTGTATCGCGCCGAACATAGGCGATACCGAGATAGCAATCCTCGCTCGTGGAGCCATCGTTCCCCAAGCCTCTGTTCGGTCTTCAGTCTTGCAGTCTATCAGTGCCGAGATCGATATGAGTGAACTCGACTTTTCTGACGAAATTTGGCTTGCTTGTCATGATGACGTGGATGAAAACGTCGAGATAGGGCGTGAAATATGGGAAGAGAGCGAATTTACAGTCTCAAGTGATTCCCCCTTTAGGATGTTACCATACCTTGAAAGCATCGACAAGCAATTGAGACGAGCAGCAGCGAGGTCATTAGCTGAGGCCGTAAAAATACGGCCATCGACTTTTCAAAATGTATTGGAGCGGTTGAAGTCTTCATATCAAGAGCTGGCAAAACCCCGTGTACCGCAGCTCGACGAGTATGGCATGCCCAAAAAGATGGATCTTTCGGACCCATGGGAGGCCAGAGATGGTATTGCTCTAGCGTTCAAAGAACTGGCTTCCATTTTTGAAGTTACTCTGCTCGATGCTTTCCTACGATTCTTAATTGAAGCTGGACCTCTTGGAGACCGAAATCCTAAAGTGAGAGAGGAGATGGTTGAGGCAGCCACCAGTATCATCGCACTTCACGGCAAGAACAAGGTAGAAGAACTCATGAAAACCTTCGAACATACTCTTGAAGCTCCAGACAAAGGCTCTGAATTCGCGGATCGCGTCAATGAAGCTGTCATTATCATGTATGGTGCTCTCGCCCGCCATCTGAAGGCAGAGGATTCTCGTGTCCCAAAAGTAGTAGAGAGACTGTTAGAGACTCTGAGTACTCCATCTGAAGCCGTGCAATACGCTGTTGCAGAATGCTTGCCACCACTCGTGCGCGCCTCGAGAGAGCAAATACCAGAGTACATCAAACATGTACTTGATCGTCTATTCAACTCCAAAAAGTATGCGGCTCGGCGTGGTGCTGCGTATGGCCTTGCTGGTATCGTCCATGGTACCGGAATTTCTGCTCTTAGAGAATACCGGATCATGTCCACACTTAAAAGTGGGATTGAGAACAAAAAGGACGTCAATCATCGAGAAGGCGCACTTTTGGCATATGAACTCTTACCAACGATTTTGGGGCGAAATTTTGAGCCTTACGTTATCCTGATCGTGCCCCAACTCCTATCTAGCTTTGGCGACGCCAGCGCGGATGTGCGTGAGAGTTGCTTAGCAGCTGCAAAAGCCTGCTTTGCAAGTTTGAGCTCGTATGGTGTGAAGCGAATATTACCCACACTCTTGGAAGGTCTCGATGATCAGCAGTGGAGAAGTAAGAAGGGAGCGTGTGATCTCCTAGGTGCTATGGCATACCTTGATCCCCAACAATTAGCCCAGAGCCTGCCCGAAATCATTCCGCCATTGACTGGCGTCCTCAATGATAGTCATAAAGAGGTACGACTCGCGGCAAATCGAAGCTTGAAGCGCTTCGGAGAAGTCATTAGCAATCCCGAAATCAAGAGTCTTGTAGACGTCCTGCTCAAGGCTCTTAGCGACCCTACAAAATACACAGATGATGCCTTAGATTCTCTCATCAAGGTTCAGTTCGTTCACTACCTGGACGCCCCCTCACTTGCACTGGTGGTCCGCATTCTCGAACGCGGCCTTGGAGATCGTTCAGCCACTAAACGAAAATCTGCTCAGGTTATTGGCAGCTTGGCTCATTTGACTGAGCGAAAGGACTTGGTGTCGCATCTTCCAATTCTCGTAGCTGGTCTCAAGGTTGCTGTGGTTGACCCTGTTCCCACCACACGCGCCACGGCCTCAAAAGCTCTTGGTTCACTCATCGAGAAGCTTGGTGAGGATGCACTACCAGATCTCATCCCAGGATTAATGCAAACATTAAAGTCGGATACTGGTGCTGGAGATCGTCTCGGTTCTGCTCAAGCACTCAGTGAAGTTCTTGCTGGCCTTGGAACTAGTCGGTTGGAAGAGACGCTACCTACAATCTTGCAGAATGTTGCCTCCTCAAAACCATCTGTCCGCGAGGGCTTCATGTCACTCTTCATCTTCTTGCCTGTCTGCTTCGGCAACAGCTTTGCAAACTATCTCAGCAAGATCATCCCACCGATCCTCGCAGGTCTTGCTGATGATGTTGAATCAATCCGTGATACCTCCCTTCGAGCTGGACGTCTCCTTGTCAAGAACTTTGCGACTAGAGCTATCGACCTTCTGTTGCCCGAATTGGAGCGAGGTCTTGCCGATGACAGCTATAGAATTCGTCTCAGCTCCGTGGAATTAGTTGGCGATCTGTTATTCAACCTGACTGGCATCAATGCGAATACAGAGTTAGACGAGGTCGAAGAAGGTGCCCAGGAAGCAGGAGCATCATTGTTGGAAGTTCTTGGCGAAGAGAAGAGGAACAAAGTTCTCTCTTCCCTTTATATTTGTCGTTGCGATACTTCTGGTATGGTTCGCACTGCTGCAGTTAATGTATGGAAAGCTCTTGTGGCCAGCCCAAGAACTCTCAAGGAGCTTATTCCGACATTGACTCAACTTATCATCCGCAGACTGGGAAGCTCTAATATGGAGCAGAAAGTTATTGCAGGAAACGCACTTGGTGAACTAATTCGGAAAGCTGGTGATGGAGTTCTATCCAGCTTGCTCCCTACACTGGAAGAAGGTCTACATACATCAACAGATACTGATGCGAAACAAGGTATCTGTATCGCTCTTCGAGAGTTGATCTCTTCGGCCTCCCCTGAAGCTCTTGAAGATCACGAGAAGACTCTGATATCAGTTGTCCGTACAGCTCTCATCGATTCTGACGAGGAAGTCCGAGAAGCTGCTGCAGAAGCGTTCGACTCTTTGCAACAAATCTTGGGTAAGAAGGCCGTCGATCAAGTACTGCCTTATCTTTTGAACCTCTTGCGCACGGAGGAAGAGGCAGACAATGCGCTCTCTGCGCTCTTGACGTTGCTTACCGAGACGACAAGATCAAACATTATCTTGCCAAATTTGATCCCAACCCTAACTACCTCTCCAATATCAGCTTTCAACGCCAAAGCACTAGCATCCTTGTCGACTGTCGCTGGTTCTGCCATGACTCGAAAACTTCCTACAATTCTAAATGCTCTAATGGACAACATTATTTCGTGCAAGGATGATGAACTACTCGCAGATCTCGACACATCCTTTGACACGGTAATCCTATCCATCGATGAATTTGATGGTCTGAATACAGCTATGAGTGTCTTGCTTGGATTGTCGAAGCATGATGATCACCGAAGAAGAGCAGCTACAGATTATCATCTCGCAAAATTCTTTGCTTCCGCCACTGTCGACTACTCGCGCTACAATCAAGACATAATCAGAGCTCTGCTCATATCTTTCGATGATAGAGATCCAGCAGTTGTTACGGCTGCTTGGACTGCGTTGAACGAATTCACAAAGCATCTGAAAAAGGAGGAAATGGAAGCTCTTGTACATTCGACTCGCCAAATTTTGCAGCATGTTGGTGTGCCTGGGTCAAACCTTCCAGGCTTCAGTTTGCCCAAGGGCATCAACGCCATCCTGCCTATCTTCTTACAGGGACTGATGAATGGCACGGCAGAGCAGAGAACGCAGTCTGCTCTTGGCATCTCGGATATTGTCGACCGTACAAGCGGTGATGCCCTGAAACCTTTCGTCACTCAGATTACAGGACCATTGATCAGAGTGGTATCTGAACGCTCAGTCGAGGTCAAGGCAGCAATTTTATTGACCTTAAACAATCTCCTCGAGAAGATTCCGACATTTTTGAAGCCTTTTCTACCACAACTCCAGAGAACCTTTGCAAAGTCTCTGGCAGACACATCAAGCGAGGTCTTAAGAACTCGAGCAGCAAAAGCATTAGGCACATTGATTACCCTCACACCTCGAATCGATCCTCTTATTGCCGAACTAGTCACCGGATCAAGGACATCTGATGCGGGCGTCCGCAATGCTATGTTAAAGGCTCTTTATGAAGTCATCAGCAAAGCAGGAGCGAACATGAGCGAGGCATCGCGTAGTGCTGTTCTCAGCCTTATCGATACTGATCCAGAGGACAATGATGTCTCTATGGCTATCACAAATGCCAAATTGCTTGGAGCTCTAATCAAGGTCGTACCTGCAGAGAATGCGGCTGTCCTCATCAAGAATCGAGTACTACCAAGCCATTTTACTCAGTCCTCTGTGCTAGCACTGAACGCTGTGCTCTTAGAATCACCAGCTTCCTTAACAGAGACTGCCTTTGCCGATAGCCTGCCCCATAGCATCTGTGAAGGCATGCAAAATAAGAACGTGAGTTTCAACTTTATGCATAGTCTTTTGTTACTAAAAATTGTAGAACTTCATTTCGGACAACTGTGTTCTTGCTACTGGCAAATATCTGCTGGCCGACACACGAAGCAGTGACTATGAAACAATCAAGCCACTGTTTGAAACTCTGGCAGAATTGATACAACCAGGCAATTCCGCCGATACTCGACGTCTGGCACTAGTTGTTGTGCGCACTGTGTGTCGGCATCATATGGAACTTGCTCGTCCTCACCTCCCACTATTGGCGCTGCCCATCTTCGCCAGTGTTCGAGACACAATCATTCCTATTAAGCTGGCTGCTGAAGCAGCGTTCATGGCACTCTTCAATGTCGTAGATGAGGAGAGTAAAGTCTTTGACAAGTATATTGCTTCTCAAGACCTAGCTGCGAATCAGAAGCGAGGCATGCAGGACTACTTCAAGCGTGTGGCACTCCGGCTTGGGAATACTGCGCGAGAGAGGAAGGAGGCTGAGGGTGGTCAAGGAGGGTTAGGACTTTCGAACGACGAAGTTGATGATGAAAAGGAGATTTGGAGTGTGGGAAGGGTGGATCTGGGTGAAAGAGCTTTCGATGAGTGAAATGAGTCATGGCAGAGACAGGCAGTGATGACCAAAAAGCGTGCATTGCATTTGGAGTAAACATAGGTAGATAAATGGATTCTTGTGTGGATACTTCAGCCCTTCAAACAATACTTTCGTAATATGTATTTTCAACCGCTCCGTAGTAAGTTTGCTGATGCAGAGGCTTGAGGGACAGGAGCAAAATCCTGTTCAGAGTAATCCAATAAAATGTCAGGCTATGCCCACGCCACAATTCAGATAGATTTCCGTACGAAATGTCTTTACAATATGCCTAGATATTTTTGCACGCCAAAACGCTGTTTGTTAAGGAAGAGACACGGTGAAGTATATTTCTTGAACACAAAGGCTAAGGAGTAAATCACCCGCCGACGCAACTGCCCAACCAACCTGATGGTACCTTCCTACCTAGGTACCTACCTACCTAGGTATGTGGAAATAGGTCACGTGGAGGTACCTAGGTTACTTGTGATGAGAGGGGCTATGTAGTGATAATTGCAACACTCATGATAGGTTTTAGTCCCGTCTTTTGTGATCTGTTAGTACTTTATAAACTCTTTTTAGCTCGTTGATCTGAGGTGGGAATAATTTGATATTTCACGTGACAAAGCTAGCGCAACGCACATTCTTGGAGCTTTTCGAAAAATTACCTAAGCGAGAGCGCTTGCCGGAAGACCTCCTCTTTTGACGATACATCAACGAATAATCTCGACATCGACAACCCACGACGACCATCACCGACAACCACCGGAATCAGTGAAGATGTAAGCCTTGCCAACTTCTCCAATACCTTTCGCAGTATTCATCAGGATTGAAATGTCGCCCACTTGATATACGCTGGAGCGTGAGATGCGTCATGGATCTCATTCAATAGAAGCTGACTTGGAATTCTCATGATAGGGTCAATCTCACTACCCAGAAGCGCCTGGCAGCCTCTGTTGTTGGCTGCGGAAAGCGCAAGATTTGGCTTGATCCCAATGAGACCAGCGAAATCTCCAATGCCAACTCCCGTCAAACCATCCGAAAGCTCGTTGCAGATGGCCTCATTATCCGAAAGCCCGTCACCATGCACTCTCGATCTCGCGCCCGGGAGCTCACTGCTGCACGAAGAATTGGCAGACATCGTGGTTTCGGTAAAAGAAAGGGTACATCGGATGCTCGTATGCCAAGGTAGGAATTATTGAACGTCGAGATAGGATGGCATATTCTGATACATTCACAGTCAAGTTGTCTGGATGCGCCGTCTCCGTGTCCTCCGCCGCCTCCTAGTCAAGTACCGTGCCAGCGGCAAGATCGACAAGCACCTCTACCACGAACTCTACCACCTTAGCAAGGGTAACACCTTTAAGCACAAGCGAGCATTGGTTGAGCACGTAAGTTGACCTGATGGGATTGTTCATTCATAGATTAATGAGCAATTAGATTCACCGAGCCAAGGCTGAGAAGGCGCGTGAGAGAGTTCTGAAGGAGGAGATGGATGCCAAGCGTGCGAAGACCAAGGCTGCCCGCGAGAGAAAGCAAGAGAGAGTGATTGCCAAGCAACGTGCACAGTTCGGCGATGGAGAGGAAGCCGAGGAGAAGTAGAAGATCATGATCATTTTGTGATTGCAGCATACGGGGTGTATTTGGCAAGGTCTTAAAATAGAGGCCGGTTGCTTCGACTCGTTCTTCTTGCATTATGCACGGAAATGGTATCATGATTTTCAAACTAATATTGTCCTTAATAATTCGTGATATTTGTGTCTTCTCGCAGATTCCGTTGTTCCGTCAAACCTCATCTCAATACTTGAAATGTGTGCACGTCACCCTACATACCACAACGCTTATCTATCGAGAAGAAACGAGGCCCCAGGAGAACAGTGATGACTTAGCACTGAATGACCATACCAATAATGAAATTATGAGATAACGTTGCTGGTACAATATGTAGGTCGGATATCTGACACGCAACAGGGGACGCCGCTTTCGAATTCCCGGCTTATCTACGTACACATCTCATCAAGATAGAAGACCGATATCATCATTATAAATCCTGCATGCATTCAAACGAGTCTCCTGAAGCCATTCCTGTGGAAACCTAATCGATTAAGTGAAGCGTATGAAGGTCGAAGAAATCAACGAGAAACGAGGTTCAAGAAGAATCACAACCAACAGTGACGGATCAGATAATTTCACATTGTCCCTCGATGAGTGGTGATGTGAGCCCGAGACATATCGACATCGCCCGCCAATAAAGGCCGGAGCTGTACCTGTCGTAAAGGCATTCGTCACTTCCGCTTTAGTTGTGTAAAGAGGAAAGAAAAGAAGTTTGGTGAGGCGAGGCTACGATATTATCGAAGCCAAGCACGCGCCACCGCGACGCTAAACCCGTTTCTGTGGCGGGGATAAGTCCATGATTTCTTGCGGTATTCGGATTTTTCGACTCTATCCGTGCGCGAGGTTGCTTTATGAAGAGAGGGTAGGTTCAATTGAGTTTTGAGATTGGGTCGGAGATTGGCTGATTGTTTAGAGGTCATCATGTCGCTCTTCAAGGGAGCTTCGAGATCGTTGGCTAGAGCTGCGGTTGGAAGGGCGAGGCCTGTGTGTGGTTCGAGACGAGCTGCTTCATCAATGACAGCGGAGTCGCAGCAGAAGGTATGCGTATACTTCTCTTCAAAACGTTGACCTTGTTCTAATGTGCTCTGACTAGTTACTCTCTGCCCATCTCGAATATGCCGATCCTCAAGTATACGAGATTCTTCAGAATGTATGACAGCATAATGATTGGAAGGAGAGCTTGAATATTCACAATACACAGGAGAAACGAAGGCAGAAGCACTTCATCAACCTCATTCCATCCGAAAACTTTACATCCCAGGCTGTCCTTGACGCTCTTGGGAGTGTTATGCAAAGTGAGTAATAGCAAGGAAGTGGGGTGACTTACCTAACTAATCCTGGCAGACAAATACTCTGAAGGTTATCCAGGAGCAAGATATTATGGCGGGAACGAATTCATCGATGAGGCGGAAAGATTATGTCAAAGCCGTGCATTACAGACATTTGGGTTGAAAGATACAGAATGGGGCGTCAACGTGCAGCGTAAGTTAGAATATATCTACCGCTAAGGTCTTGACTGATGATTGAAGCTTTGTCTGGATCTCCTGCCAATCTTTACGCATATTCTGCTCTTTTAAACACACACGATCGCATAATGGGCTTGGATTTGCCCCACGGAGGACATCTCTCACATGGATACCAAACACCTACCAAGAAGATCTCGGCGATTTCGAAATATTTCGAAACCTTACCATACCGTTTAGATGAGAATACGGGTCTCATCGATTATGCCAAGTTGGAAGAGCTAGCTATGCTCTACAGGCCGAAGATTATCGTTGCTGGTACATCTGCGTACAGCAGACTTATTGAATATGAACGCATGCGAGAGATTGCCGACAAGGTAGGAGCATATCTTTTAGCTGATATGGCACACATCTCTGGATTGGTAGCTGCGAGGGTCATCCCGACTCCGTTCGAGTACGCGGATGTTGTCACCACAACTACACACAAATCATTGAGGGGACCTCGAGGTGCGATGATCTTCTTCAGGAAAGGAGTACGGAAAATTAACCCCAAGACAAACGAGCAGGAGATGTGGAATCTAGAGGATCCCATCAACGCTTCAGTCTTCCCAGGCCATCAAGGTGGACCTCACAATCACACCATCACGGCATTGGCTGTGGCGCTTAAGCAAGCGCAAAGCACAGAGTTTAGAGCATATCAAGAAGCAGTGCTCTTGAATGCAAAGGCATTCGCAAAGCGATTAGGAGAACCTAAAGACAAGGGTGGACTCGGTTATACAATCGTCTCAGGCGGCACTGACAATCATCTTGTCCTCGTGGATCTCAAACCTCAAGGTGTTGATGGAGCTAGGGTAGAACGCGTCCTGGAACTGGTGGGTGTTGCAAGCAATAAAAATACGGTTCCTGGAGACAAATCTGCTCTGAAGCCCGGTGGGTTGAGAATGGGTACACCGGCCATGACGACTCGAGGCTTCCAACCGGACGATTTCGTTCGTGTGGCCGACATTGTGAACAGAGCAGTTACGATAACTCAGAGACTGAACAAGACTGCCAAGGAGGCAGCCGAGTCCAAGAGTAGGAAGAATCCGGGAAGTGTGAAAGCGTTTATGGAGTATCTTGGCGAGGGCGAGAACGAGAGCGAGATTTTACAGTTGAGGAGCGAGGTCGAGGAGTGGGTTGGGACCTTCTCACTGCCGTGGGAATCGGGTACATAGGCATCTTGGTTCGGCGCAATGAAGTAATGTTTTTGGCGCGGTAAACGCCGCTCTGTCGTCGGGTTGCTTCTCTCCAGCTTTGCTTTCGCCTGCAGTCGCGAGTCGCGACTCAAGACGAGCACTCAGCACCATTATCCGCAATTTGTCAGCATTTATGGTATTATAGCCATCCATCGAGGGACAGCTTCCCGATGAGGCTCAGGCTGGGTGCTCGATGCTCTCATGGCCGGGTTCCTCGCCGAGCTAACAGGTCGCAAATTGGGGAGCGGCGATGACACCCGAAAGCGTGATTGCCGAAAAGTCATTGGATGATTCGGCCCAGCCTCCGATTTTCTCGCATCTCCCCCTTTCCCGTGCATTTTTATACTCCACAAGTGTCCACAAGTGTGGGCAAGTGTGGAGAGGCCCAGCCACTCATGGCCGTTGAATTTCCACAAAGGCAGTCTGACGCAAGGGCCAGGGCCACCGCTCGACTCGCTTTCGAACATGCGCATCGCGTTGCACTTGTTGCACGAGTTTTGTCGTCTCGCCTCGTCTCGTTGAGTCGTTCAGCTGGGCCCTGGGGCCCTCGCTCGCATGGGTCCTGATCAACATGTGGATTGGGATTGATTGCCGCAGCGATTGCTGCTTTCCCACGGCGTGGGAAGGGAATCCGCGCTCCTCGCTCCTCGCTCCAGGAGTCTTGGGGTCCAGGACAAGGAAACAGACAAGGAAACAAGCACCCCCTCTTGTTCGCTTCCTTCTGCTCGCAGCCAATCCAACGCTCAGAAACGACTCCGACGAGGCTCTCAGGACTGTTCATAGGACCAAGCGCGTTTCAGGAGTCAGCCACCTCAGGGTTTACAAAAGGAAACACGCGGGAGCACGGGTCACTCCTCAAAGCCGGGATATTTCCCACCCATCTGGATCGAGAAACGTAAGCACGGGATATACCCTGCATGCCAGATCACTTCATACGAGAGTGGCTCGTGAAATGAGGGCGAAATTGAGCTCAATCCTAGCTGTTTTCGCCCTTTCAGTTCGCCCCCCAGAGCCTCTGATCGCACGAAACGCTACTACTTAAATCCGGATCATAGGATAGTCTGGAAGTTTGTTCGTGATGCTTTTTGATGTGTAAGACAACCACGCTCGTTCAGCCCTCAAAATCTCCGTTCCCATGGCACAACATTAATGTGTAGTTTGTTTTCGTCTTCAATCTAAAATTACTCCCAGGTCTATGTAATCACAAATCAAGCATCATGCAGCCAGCTCCAATTACTGAAGACCAAGAGTCAACATTGCGCCGCTGGGCTTCCAAAGTTGGGCAGCGTCCTGGCAAACGCGCCAAAGCTTTTCTACAAGCTGAGAAGGGACTTAGCAAAGATCAGATCGATCAATTCTTTGCTAGGTTCCAGAATAATGGCAATCTCGATGAGTCGAAGAGTCCGTGAACTCCAAAAAAAAAATACTCATTGCATCGACTAATAACAGTGTAGGAAAAACTCAGGATCTAGATCAATCGCCCAAAAAGTTTGACGCACCTGAGCAAGCCATCTCACGGGACATTGAGATGACAATTACCGAGATGCCAAGAGAAACATTTCAGCATGATGGTTTTCTTGATGACTTAAATTTCGACTCGTTCGGCAGTTTGGAATTTTGCGCACAGCTATCCTCGGACGCTCAAGCTCTCTGGTCACCCATCGACATGCTCCAGAATGCTGTACCAAATCCCCTCTTTTCGATGCTTGAGATGCCTGAAAAATCGACCCTCTGGTCACCAACCATGGACTCTCAAGGATGCTTGTCACGGCCGACGTTATCATCCATCACTGCATCGAGCCCCCTGCTTTCTCCGCCTTCAGTTCAACAAGATTATCTGAGTCTTTCTGACAAATCTTATGAATCATCACTTCGGACATGGGACACAACATCCACCTTGGTTTCTAACTACGATCATCCTCTGGATAACCTGAAGGACTGCGAGTATGATCTGGAGGAGGAACCATCTATTAGCTCTGCTGCCCTTGTTCGTATCGTACCTGCTCCTGTTTCTAGGTTTTCACGACATGCGTCCGTCAATGAAGGAAAATCTCAGCCCGTCCACGCACGTGCGCAGCCTGACATTCAGAGTTCGCTCACGCCGCAAAAGAGACCCGAAGAATCAACTCGCAAAGAAGTGACATATAAATGCACAGCCTGTGACAGCTGCTTCATTCGGAAAGGGGACTGGAAACGACACGAAGAAGGTCATGATCCTCACACACTCTGGACATGCATGCTTGGCGAAACTTTAGTTCATTCGAAAGCGCGATGGAAGTGTGTCTTCTGCGATGTTGTCAAGAAGAATCGCGATGAGATGACACAGCACATCGTAGAAGAGCATAGAGTATTCAAATGCTCCAAGAAAAAGCCAACGTTCGCAAGGAAAGATAAATTGAAGCAACACTTACAACAAGTGCATGCCTTATCGGAGAGTTCGGTGCTGTGGGAATCTTGGCATCAGCCTGCGAGGGGGAAGTGGGCGTGGGGTTGCGGTTTCTGCGGTGCTTGTTTGTTCACATGGGAAGGTATGTTCTCCACGATGTTCAATTCTATCTACTTTCTGTTGCCTACTCCAAGCTATTGTTCATTTGCAAACTTGAAATCGGACGTTTCACTCACAATCCTTGAGTTGCCAAGTTGGCGTGAAGCATAGTTGAACGGCCTATGGATCCGCGGTGGAACAATCCACAACATAAAGTCGCTTGTGCTATGCACGAGAAAGAAGATATAACAGTAGTTAAATAGCAATCATGCTTCCAGCAATTCTAGTTATCAAGTGATTGTACAGTCTTGCATAGTATGGATACTGGTCTCTTTTCATTATCCTATTTCAACCTGAACATTACTTTTTCGTCATCCTCCGTGCGTTCTCTAGATGCTGAGATAATTTTCATGTCAGATTATGTAACCTTGGTTGGAGTCTATTCATCCTTCACTTCATTTCTTTCCCTATAGTCCTTCTCCGCATCATCAGACTAACCTTCTCTGCAGGTCGAATGATTCATCTTGCAGACCACTATGAGAAGCAGCCAAAATCCATCCCTAGATGGTCACGATCGCTTGTGGTCAGGGGCCTCCTGAAACAAGCGATAGCAAATTTCAACGTAAACAAAGCTTGGAAGGAACTCGTTGGCGACGAGTCGAATGTTGATAGAGCTGTCTCGTGGTCCAAAGAGTCTGCCATCTCTTTGAGGCAAAGATTGGAATACCACGACGGGACGCCGGAACAACTCGCTGCTGATGCATTTCGACTCGCGTATTTCACAACGAAACCGCATTCCACAAGTCTTTCCTGGACCAATCAAGCGCCCACACCTCCGGTTCAAGTTCCTCCCATGAATCCAAACATCGAAGCGGAGGCCCATAGTCTTTCCTTCGAGACAGGAACACGAAATCGTGTTTCATCGAGCTCTGTCGCCATGACGGACGTTGAGATGCACTCAACAGGTACCAAACCTTTCTAGTACATCTCATCAATACTTCGACAGTTTCTCATCCATAACTAATCGCCACCTCGGACCAAATCTCCTCATCGCCCATACCACCGACATGGCACTTATCCAACAAATAATACCCACAATCGTAAACACCCACCCATCACCGATCGCAGAAATAATCGGTTGAGCAATAATACCCCCCACACAACTAAAGATATTCCTCACGAAGTTATTGACCGCCACGCCACTACTACTCCGCTTCGGCATGAACTCTGTCAACATCGTCGTCGCGACGCCGAAAATGATCATGCTTCCGACTCCGAAGAAGAAATTCGCTATCATGGGGACGATCCATATGATCCCTTTTTCGGCAGTCCATCCATACCAGATCAATGCCCCAGGAAACATTACAGCCGCTATCCACGCATTCTCCCGCATGCGATCTTCTGGTCGGAAGATCAGTTTCCCGGCCGCGTCGTACCGTCCTGCTGCACGTGCTTCCCGGTGCATGATGTGATCTACCCACCTCCCTCCCACGACCGAGGCCAGGATATAGCCCAGGGAGTTCGGGATGTAAAGTAAGCCAAGGATGATAACGGAAAAGTTATAGGGAGGCGAAGAGAAGGTTTGCTGGATGGAGATGTTGAGGATGTAGAGGCTGCCGAAGGTGACGCTAGCGAGGTACACGGTTATGAGCACCGCTGGGAAACGGAGGAAGGCGAGGACGCTTAATGGGTCGATGATGCAGCGTTTGAAAATCTTGACGGCTTTTTTGGTGCGCTGTTGCATTGATTGGCGGGTGGAGATCCGAGTCAGTGTTTCTGGGCGGCTGGACTTCTCGTCTCCGTATTGCGGTTGTTGCGCGGAAGTGGGAACAAGAGGGGTCTTTCGAGCAAGTGTTTCCGGGAGACAGAAGGCCAATAGGATGCACAGGAGGCCACCGTATATCACCTGGAACCACTGCGTACTTCTCCAACCCCACGTCTGGCTCAATGCTCCACCAAAAATCGGCGCTAACAGCGGTCCTAACAATGGCCCCAGATAGAAAATACCCATGGCTCTCCCTCTCTCTCTCACTTCCCAAATATCAGCGATAGTTCCAGCTCCGACCGCTTGCACAGAAGCGGCAGCGCCACCACCCAGCATACGCATTACGATTAGCATAGACATAGAGACCGACACTGCAGAGATGACGTTCCAGAGCGTGAAGAGGGCAAATGAAACGAGGTAGATAGACCGCCGGCCTAGGGTTTCGCTAAAGGAGGACCACCAGAGAGGAAAGATGGACATGCTCAGCATGTATAATGCAACGGAGAGGTTGGTTATCGTGGCCGAGCTGTGGAGATCAGTTGTTAATTGTGGAAGAGCGGCTGTTGTGGTTGTCAGCTGATCTATTCCAAAGCAGTTCGAGGGGTGAAAATAAGGGAGGGGCTTGGCAGTGATAATGAAAGGGATAAGAGAAGGCTTACGCAAAAGAATAGCGCTCCCCATAGGTGCAGCGGCTGCCGCAATAGCGACTTGGAACGTAATGAACCATTTTGTGCTCCGCTTATAATCATATGGTCTCTCTACCTCCGGGATAAGCGCCAACCTCGCAAGCAATCCTCTTCTCTTCGATCGTGGGACGACAACAGCTTCTGGAGAATACGACGAAGAACGGGATTTCATACGTTGAGCTGGAACAGTGGTGTTATTAGGATCGTCTTGGGGGATAGCTTGAATGCTGTCGTTTGAGGAGTGCGAGTGGGTTGATGAGGTGTCTGTTCCAGTTCCTGAGTGAGAACGCTTGGTGTCGCCTATTTCTTTGTGGAGAGCTGAGCTGGACTGCTTGGAGTCTTCTTCATCTCTTGTCGTTGAAACAGCCGGGTGGTCAAGAGGTCCGTCTATGTCTTGTGCTGCATTTTGGGTGCGGGCAATGTCTGCTTTTTCGGGATCGAGCATCGTTGGTTGGCGTCTGAGGGACTAATGGTTGGAGATGGAATCAAGCTCAGGTCCGAGTGGCAAATGACTTCTGGATATATAATGTAATGTAATGTAATTGCAAGTGCGAATGCGAATGGAGAGGCAAAAAGGCACGGCAGCGATATCGGTTTCCCTTGCTGACAGACAGTAGTGGGGTGAAAGCTGGGGTACATATATTCTCGCTCTTTCTTATCAAGAGCTTAATCAGACAATAGGGATATATGTATATAGACAAGGGGACGCGTAGCGAGCGAGAAGGCGAGATATAACCAATACGATGTTGCGTGGTAGCAGTACCCCAAACAAAAGATCTTTCGAGAGAGAAAGATCGAGAAAGGAAAGAGAGAGATAAAAGACCGATCGTCAAGGGCCTTAACGCAATGTCAATCACGGAATCAAGCAACACACTAGGTGCCTAGCCCGCTCCACTTCCCTTCTCCAACAACTCTCGTTCCTCGTTCTGGTTTGCGGTTCGCCTCTGCAGCACCCATAACTCAGAGCCCCTCCTCCCCTCTTCCTCCCCAGACCCAGACCCAGACCCAGACCCAGACCCAGCATCAAGACCAATCTGATGGTGACACTGACCGCCTGATCGTGCTCCCATGTTCACAGCTCCAAAAACGCGAAAGAGCAAATTGTGCCGGTGCCGTATGATCCAATCCGCACCCTGGTGGCGCCCCATCCTCAACGGTGAAAGACGGGAATAAAAGTCGGTGGCCGTGGTGAGGTCGGCATCTCGGCACAAGCGACAAAGACAACCTCGAAGCGAGGATTCTCTGGATGCACGGGCCTCCATGGGCTTGGTCATTGGACGCGATGCTGGATTGGGAAAGGGGGGTTGGTGTTTGAGGTGGGGGCTGTGATTGGTGGATTGAGCGGGATGGCCCGAGCGCGAATGAATGGATGGAGGGGAAGATGAGATGGAAAAATGTTGATGCGCGGCTGAGAAGATGTGTTGATATATGTTTTTGATTTTAGGATCTGAGTGAGAGTGAGAATTTCGCGGCTGGACTTCCAACACTTACTATTCCTCGCATTCGCGAAAGTCAATCTTGACATCACAGTCATTCCCGCCTGCTAACTATTTCACTCGTTTTTTTCCACTTGGACGAGAAGACGACACGCAATATACTCCACTCTACTTAGAGCCAGCGCAATCACAATGGAGTCCCTCGAGGAGATGCAAACACGCCACCGCAAAGAGCAGAAAGATCTACAATCCCGCATCACGCAAAAGAAAAAGAACGCCTCGAAAAAAACACGCAAAGGCGTCAACGCCGAATGCGAAGATCTCGAACGCCAACTCAAAGAAAAACACTCGCAAGAACTCGCCGCTCTAAACGGCGACCTTATCGAGCCCTCCGAACTAGAAGATCCTGTAAACGGTGAACTTGGGGAGACGAGAGAGAATGGTGTGAATGGGATAGCGGATAAGATGACGGAGACGTCGCTATCGGAACCTGCAGATGAAGAGGAGGAGAATGGTGATGTACTTGGTTCTGAGTCTGGATCTGGGTCGGGGTCTGGGACTGGGACTGGGACTGGACAGCCGAAGAAGAGGAATCGAGCGAAAGAGCGGCTTGCGCGCAGAGCGGCGGAGACGGCTGCTGCGATTGAGTCTGCGAAATTGGAAGCGCAGTCTCAGCCCGATATTAAGGAATTAGAGCGTAAGAAGATATCTGTGCAGATTGAGTCGAATGGTTTGGTTGAGAGACTCATCAGGCCGGATGGCCATTGTCTTTTTTCTGCGGTTGCGGATCAGTTGCAGCAGGTGGGAGTGCCATTGGGTACAGATGGGAATGAGGGTGAGGGGGAGAGATATAAGGTCGTGAGAGAGAGAGCGGCGGGATATATGGAGGGCCACCCGGGGGAGTTTGAGGGCTGGTTGGAGGAGCCATTGGAGGAGCATGTGGAGAAGATTAGGGGGACGGCAGAGTGGGGTGGGCATTTAGAGTTGCTGGCTCTGGCGAGGGTGTATGGGGTGGAGATTTGTGTGTTGCAGGATGGGCCGATGCAAGTTGTTGAGCCGGGAGAGGAGGGAAAGAAGGATAAGGAAGAGAAAGAGAAGATCTGGTTGGCGTATTATAGGCATGGGTTTGGGTTGGGGGAGCATTATAATTCTTTGAGGAAAGCTCCCTGAACAGGAAAAGAGACAAGAGACTTTCCATTTTTGGCACTTCCTAGATTATAGATGGGCCCAGACCGAGATCCAATCCGTCACTTTGCCTTCAGCATTATACCCAATCTCATGCGTCCTTTCTGGTTGGAAATGCGCAATCCGAACCAAACCATTCTTACTCGGCGGTCCCAGTTTCTCCTCCAACAACTCGTCATCCTCGCCATACGGTAACTCCTCTCCAGGTCGACGCAGATGCGCCATATAGATCTTAGGCGGTAACGCCCACGGCGGACCACCGGTAGAAGGAGGTTTATAAGTCGGAAATTCGAGACATACTACTCGTCCCTCAGGAGCAAGCAGCTCAACAAAGCGTTTCGACCACGCTGGTCTCATCACTGGCGGCAACGCGGACAGGAACTGACTCTAGTCAACATATCTCCTTCCCTACCGCCATAACCAGATTCCACTCAATAATAGAGAAAACAACATACCGTATAATCATAAATCAAATCAAACTTCCCCCTTCCCTCCTCCCCATCCCCATCATCTTTAACGTCTTTCAAAAACTCATCAGAGAAGAAATTTCCTGCTACCCACGTGACGGTCCCCCTCTCCACACCCTCTGTCGTAGCATATACCTCTTCTCCTCCCTTTTCTCTCTCCACCTTCTTCGCTTCTCTCAATGCATTTTCCGAGATCTCAAGTCCGTACGCATCATAGCCATGTGCTGCTAATAATAGGACATCATACCCTTTCCCACAACCTGGTACTAAGGCCTTTAACTTACTCTTTCCATTTCCATCTCTTGATGAGGGAAGGAGAGTAGCGTGATCTAGAGGAGAGGAAAGGGTTGGAGAAGATAAGAAATCCACGAGAGCAGGTGAGGGGAAGCCTTTATCCCAGGGGAGGAAGTTCTGCGCCCAGAGCTCGTCCCATTTCGCGCCGTGCTTGGTGGGACCGCGTGCGTTGGAGAAGTGGGAGAGGAGGCGAGCGCGCGCGTCGGTTGGTTGATCTGGGGGCGGCATTTGAGGATTGGGTTTTGGGTGTAGGTGATGGGATGGAATGTGATACTTAGTTTTGATGGAGAAATTGAGTTGGTGGAGTTGGGGAGGTTTGGTGGAATACAGATTGCCTATTTGGGAAGGTGGGGTAGCGGGGTAGGGTTTTGATGATGAGATGGAATGAACGGGGCGATGGATGAGACTGAAAATCCTAAAATTTGATGTTTCAGGAAACGATTTCGTTATTACAAGTGCCTGGGAAGATTCTTTCACTGGTTTCGTGGTTTGAAGTTCATACAGCGTAAACACTCGGCCACTAGCGTACCGTTCACATCGCTGCATTGTGTTAGTGGCCAGAGATCAACCTAGAAACCTTACTAAATCAAAGGTCCAAATGTGAGTGCAGTGGATGCATGCGGTATTGTATTTCAATTCAGGTACAGACGCGCCATCCCTGGAAAACAAACGCCCCAAAGCATCAAATCCCCAACCGCAAAGTATGACCAGCTGCAAGAAAGCAGAGCAAACCCTGAACCCTGAGTAAAGCCTCTAAAGCCCATGGGCCCACGAGACCAAATCCATCAGAGAAGTTATTTTTTCTTAGTTCCAAGGGTATCCATTTCAGACCTCATCATCAGACTCATCAGACTGGAAGCTCCAGAGATAATTAGCGCGCTGAAAGAAAGACATTCTCTTCGTATTCAGGTCGGCCATAATACAGGATCGCATCATTCTGAGTTCTTGCTCCGTCTCTTGTGTAACGTACTGGAACATATGGTCCGTATTGAAATGAAGGCATGGATCGAAGAACTCTTTGATGCGATCGCCGAGGCGACGGCCGTCAAGAGCCTGACCCGAGGAAGAGGAGCGGAGCATCAAGGAGACTTTGCGGTGGAACTTGCGGTGGATCTCGTAGAATTGCTTGCAAGTAAGACCAAGACAGGTGGAGTTGACGGGGCAAAGGAGGTCGAAGATCTTGAAGTGAATGTCGGTTGGCAGATCAGTGAAGAGAATGCGTCGTTCGGCGGCGAGAGCTGCGGGTATGTGAGTGATGCTTGTGGCTGACATTCTACGACGGCTTACCTTTCATGTACTTGGCAAGACCGGAGGCAGAATCAGAGGCATCTTCAGGATCTATTTGCTTATTAGTCATACATCTTGATTTAATCGCGATCTGAATTACCTCCGGTGGATTGGACCTCGGTGAAAGAGTTCTCGGTTTCATAGGTTTTGTCGACTGCTGCAGTGGGACTTGCTAGAGGGGGATTGTCATTGCTAGAAAGTTTGATGCAACTAAGGACAGTCGCTGGGGCGTTTAAGGCCATTTCCGCTGCTAGGCCGTGGCGTTGAGGGATGCGAAAAGTTGTGGTCGGTAGAAGTTATTCGGAGATCGAGACGCGAAGAGCAATAAACAAACGAAAGTGAACATTTTCGGCACTAACGAGTAATGTTAGACTCACCGCCAACCCAATTGCAGATTCAAGCCTGTGCATAGGTAGCTTGTTTGTTCACTAAGATCCTCCAAATGTCAGTTTATCTACCCAATAGTTTCGGAGACGAATCTGGAAAATTGTCAAATATAGGATACAGACATTCGTCAAATTTCAAGAAGTATTGCAACAAGTTAAGATAGTAGCAAATTTTTGAAACTAATTCAAGCATTTAAAATTTCGTTATAGTATAAAGACTTTTACAAAACTATCTCAGATATTGAAAATTACATTGTAATATAAAGACTTCCACAGGACTGTCCTAGACATTAAAGATTGTGCTGTAGTATAAAGTCTTTCATGGAAATATCTCAGACATTAAAGTGTGAGCGATGTACTACTACAGGCTCTTTCTTCAATGGAGATAGTACAAGGAATAAAGCATATTAATGCCTAGGGGCTTAGGCGTGTCGGCAATAGTTCCCTAAAGGGCTTCTGCAGTACTTATAAAACGCCCATCAATAACTACAGCAATAAATAATTATGGGCAAGCTTTTAATAGTTTCATAGGTCGGGGTGGTCTCTTGGCCAAAAGCCATGGTACAGAAATCAGAGTTGCGTTCAATACTCCTATTAGAGATACAGAATTTTGAAATACTAGGTCTGAAGGGCAATCGGCTCACCACTTCTAGCAGATAATCTTGCTGTCGATATTGTATTGCTGTCAAATGCGCCATCCTTCTCGTCCGCAAATTTATAGCATTTCACCGATTATAGTTAACACGGCCCACGTTATAGTATTGTTGCTTAAGAGATCAGCGGAAAGTCGATATATGCCATTAACACCACGTCGCTTAACATCATTTCCCCCCCTCTATCCTGACGTAAAGCTTTTCGCTGATCATGGCCCTGTGGTCAATACTGTGGGATCCTTTCTCAAAATATTAGCAAAAAGTCAACCTTCGCTATTAATAGCCTCTTTTCTGTCAACTAGATTTTCTCCTCCATTTCTCTCGTCTCGGGATCTTTGTGAATTTAAATTAGCGTTCATATATCTCCTATGCTCAGATCAGCTAACAATCCAAAGTGCACGTATTAAAAAGAAGGATGATTCACATGTTGCAAACTGCAGATTCTCAAAGCCTGTGGGATTGAAAGTGAAAGTATATAGTCGAAAGTCTAGCTACAGATTACCAATTTTGAGAACGAGAATGTTGGTCTGATAGCCAAACTTGTTCGAGAGTGAAATTTTTGGGTCATCCATTTTAGGCTTAGCTTGGTTGTCAGAGCAACCCAACACCTTCCTCGAACTCTTTTCCTCCTCCACTGCAATACCTTAAAACTCTCAAATTGTTGCTTTGCTTCATGCCGTAAACTGCTCCGCATCTACAAAATGTTTCATCTTTTGTACCAACATATTTAGGTAGTGCTACCTACACATACTCCGCAGTAACCGTATCGTAACGTCTCTCCAACAGAACAAGAATATACTGCGTCGATGCAGATTGATATGTCGCCTCTACATAGCCCAATATACGATAGCACCATTCGTTATCGGCCCGTCTCGTCTTAGTGCGTGCAAGGTCTTTACTCGAGATTGTCTGAAGGTTGCCTGTTAAGGTTACAAGAGTGCGAACATTCTTGTTTGGATGTATTGGAGCTGCTGCGCTTATTTCATCGCATTGCACATTTATCGACAATGACTTGGGATTGCCTTGGCTAACCGGGTAATACTCCTCAAAGTAGATCTGCTGTGGATTGTCTTCCTCAACAGGGTCGCCTCTTTTGATGAACCAGTTCATTTCCGCCACTTCGTATCTTCTATACTCGTTGGACCAGTATCTGATATCTTCATGTTAGTTACCATGTTTGTATGTTTTGACATTATCCTTGAGTCTTACTTCAAGCCGCCATCATGTTTCTTACGATTGAATTCCACTTGCAGTTTTATCCCATAGTGCTTTCTTGCAGACCTTGAGATCACTCCGACGGCAGCCAGTTCTGCCTGTGCACGACCCAGACCCATCACTACAACGAATGAGTGCTTTCCTTTCTAGATGAAGATAGACGAGGATGAAACATGAGCGCGGTCGTTACAGAGCAGAATTAAAGAGCAGGGGAGAGAAAATAGTTGCTTACTAACAGCGCCACGAGCCACCGCCGTCCAAGCGTTGCTGGAAGATAAGTTTGTTAGTAGCTGCTATCGAAACATTTACCTGTCTCATATAACTCTACATAGCTTCTTCGGGGGATAAAACGTAGAAGCATGTGAATGGGGAAACTCACGGCGGCTGCATGACCTTAATAGATCGGTCCAAGGAGGCTCGCAAACGCTCTTTCAAGTAACTGTTTTCACCAAACCCACCAACCAGAAGCACCGCGCGTATCTCTCTGTCTGAGGATTCGATTTGTCCATGTACAAGATTAATGACTTCTGATACAACAGGCTCAAAGATTTGTTGCATCTCTGCAGGTGTGACCAGTAGTCTGCCACGCCTTATGCCCAGCTGCTCGTTGTTGGCAATGCCCGGGACCGGGATTGTGTACCTATCCTGATTGGAAGTCGAGGGCGAATATTGTTTTTTGATCTACTTCAATTAGGCGTCGATTAATGATGGAAGTGTTCCACTTACCACCAAATCAAAACGTTCCATTGCCTCGGCTTCTAACTCAGAATCCCAACCATCCTCTCGGCCCAATTTCTCCGTTAGGAATTCAGCAAATCCGCGATTGAGAAATGTAGACCCGCAAAGTCCGCCAGTTCCAGGTGCTGCCTCTATTACGTTCAGCACTGGGCGAAGCTGGGTTATTGTGTACGAGATTAAGTCAACTGTCCCACCGCCCGCATCACAAAGGACGAAACTATCGTCGATCTTCAAACCGTGTGGATCAAGCCCGTGCAGGGTATAGATCGCGGCAGCTTCCTGGTGCACTATAAGAGACGAATACGCTAGAATACCTTAGTACTTACAGGTTCGGAAACCAGCAACGTATTCCCTCTCTCATTTAAACCTGCTCTGGTAGCTGCTTCTAGTGTTTTCTCCTTGGCCTTTTCTGACCAAATGGCTGGTACTGTTAAACAATACTCGATGGGTGTCGTGCGAAGGATAGATGCTCCAAGCTTCTGCTCCAAAGTGTACATCAAGTGACTGTGTAAAGCAGCTAGATAGTCGGTGGTCAACGATTCAGGTGAGTTCTGTTGGTCAGGGCTAAATGCCGGTCGTCCAGCCAAGCCTCTTTATAATGTCAAGTCAGAGAAGTATCATACAATGTGTTTACTTACAGTTTGAACCATTTATGTCGCTCGACGGATTGAATCGAAGGGATTTGGAATCCCCATTCCATCCCTTGAGGCGTATATCGAATCTCAGTTGGCACTTTGTCCATTGTCTTACCCTCAGAAGTTTCTAGATTCGAGGGCCACACGTGGATGATAGTCTGCTGGTCAGGCTATAATCCTTTAGTTTTCATTACTTCGTCACAAGACGTATGAGCCTACCCTTCTCGTCTCTGCCCACGCAATTCCAGAATAGGTGGTACCTACGGCTGACCGTTAGTAAGATAGTCAAAGAGCTCTACATTCTGAGACTCGAACCAAAATCGATTCCAACAATCAGCTTCCGCTGCGGCCCGCTCAACGACATCCCAGCAAATGCGTTCTCCATATTCACGAATTGCGAATTGAACTTCAGTCGCGCGTCGTTGGAACTTTGAAATACGACACGATGATAATGGTTGATAAGGCTGGGTCGGCCGTCATAGAACGTAGGCTGAGCTGAAATGCCGCAGTCTCGGAGCCTCACCCCACATAGGTTGATGTGTTGTCTTGAAGGAAGGCAAAGGACGTGTTCAGTTGCCCGACTGATATGGGTTGTGGGATTGGGCTGCATGCACAACCCTGGACACCTTTGTCTCGACGTCGTGGCGTCGAATGAGGCTTCAATACTATCCGCTTTCCCACGTAGCAGCTGCATGATCCAGCGCCACAATACGCGTTCGACTGTATCAAGCATAAGTTTTGCTCAGAGCCTCGTCCTAGAACAATCTCCCGCATGTTCTTAACTTTCGCGGGGGTGTCCCGATCTCGCAATTACTTCCCAGCTTCCAAGCCTTCCCTCCGCTCGATTTCAGGCTTCGAACATGACAAGTCCAGATCCAGATCACCTCAACTGCGATCCTGAAATCGATGGCAGGACTGCAAATTCTGCACCGATGACGAGCACAATGGCCTCGCGAACTGGTACTAGACCCCGTCATATCCCTCCACGTCCGGATTTGCTCCAAATCGCAAATCCTCGAGGCAATCCGACAACGGTGGCACTATCTCCAAAGCATATGATGGAGGGCAGTGAAGGGTCGGGATTAACCTCAATAATAAAAGCTTCCGATCAGAGATTGAATCAGCCTCGAGCGCTACTAACACACCCTCCCGATCCTAGCGGTTCTGGCGGTCTAATTGTAAGCACTATGGGGATTGACATTGTTTCCCGCTCTTCAATCCAAGAATCTTCAAGTTTTGAAGGCGTTGAGGATGAAGGCCGGGAGAAATTTTCCGATTCTCAGAAGGGTAAGAGAATTCTAGTAGGCCAACAGAGCTAAAGAGCTAATGTTTACAGAAAACGGTCCTAAGCTTGGAAGGTTAGCTCAATACACCATTCTCAAGAACCTGGTGTTGCTACTTACAGTTACTAGAACAACCAAGCTCGACCCCAACAGACCTCTTCAGGATAAGCAATTCGAACTCGTTAGATCCTCAGAGTTTCATCAACCAGAAAGAGTAGAAACTCATGTGAACCAACTTACCGAAACGGCTGGAGAGCTTGAAGCTTCTCATGCTCTGTCCCAACTTAAGCATCAGGTCAAGGAGCTCCAGAAAGATCTTCAAGATGCACATGATTTCATCTTCGCTCTACAGCCGCGCCGGCAGATCACTGCACCAGAAGCTGCAGAGGAATTCAAAATAATCTGTGCGACTGTAGAAGATTGGGTACAAACCAAACTTGGCGACGTCCTTGATGACCCAAACCCAAACCCGAGAGACGTTGTTCCAAAGTATGCAGAAGGGTTTATGTCTTTAATTTCTCCAGCAGCGCTGACATCACTCAACATACTTGACACGGACGAGCACAATATTATAGCCGCTCTTATGAAATTTCTTGACCAGAACATTTTCGCTCAGAAGTTTTGGTGTCCTATAGAAGAAGGGGCAATGCTACTATTGGACACCATTGAGCACAGCATGCGAAACCTGGAACCTCGTCGAGGCAAGTGTTTAAAATCTCTTCAGGTTCTTTCAAAGTTTGTTACATCCACGCTATCACGCTATGATAAATGCTATACTTGTTCATCACCTTCGAGATACTAAAGCTGATGCTGTCTTCTCAAGACCTTGCCACGATTCAGTCATGGCGTAGCGAAACAATGATAGCTATCGCAAATCGAAGCCAATTTGCCACGCAGCAACAAGATCGCATCGACGCTTTGACAACCGAGTTAACTAACATGCTTAGCATGTTGACACCTCACTCTGACAAGCGAGAGCTCTATGATTCAATCAAATCCACTATAATTGAGCCCACAACTACTTTAGCTCAGAAGCTGCAACTAGCCGTTGACAGTTTCACTGTTGAATGGACACACATATATCCCGAAAAAGCAGAGGATATAAGTTTCAGCCTCTACGATTGTCAGAACCTCGTGTCGGGACGAGCGCTGAAATTTCCCGCTGCGATGCAGGACAACCATATCACTTACCTATTTGACGTGTATCCAGGGTTGTATCATCGAGCTGTCAAGGCCAACGTGTACCAAGAGCTAAAAGTACTGGTAAAGCCAAAGATTCTGGTGGCTGCCACTAAGCTCGAAGATAGACCTTTTGCAATTCCTGCAGTACGTCGTGGACGGACTGCAACGCTCGTGGGGTGGCTAGACCAAATCCGAAAAGGGAAGAAGTGTTATCTAGCACGGCCGTAGCTTTATTGATGTTGAGTCTATGGTCAGCAGAGATCTGTCGGGCGAGGATTTCACTTGATGGGTCTCAGTGAAGCAGGAAGGAGCTAGGACACGATACGAAGTCAATCATTCTCGAGATACATTCAGTGATGCCATACAATCTAGTTCGTAAGATTTCCAATCTACTAATTAATTTGCTCGGTCTGTAATTCCGGCAGATTATCTGTATGAAATTTGCACCGTGGATCATGTTGGTCGTTCCCATATTTATCAATCTGCTTGTGGTCCGCCAAACAGTCCCAGCAGAACTGTGCACAACATTTTATACCTTGTATATTGTTAGCTATAACATTTATAAAGTGTAAACTAAATATAGCAACAGCCACGATAAGATTAGAAGCAGTGAACGTGAAGTATTTTGTACCTAACAGCTTCCACGATGCGTTCCCCATGCTCCCAGACAAACCCAGCAAAATTGATGATAACACTTGGTACCTGAAGCAGTCAGTCACTTGATCCAACTGAAGTACTGTACTATGACACTTCTCAATCCGAACAGAACAATGTCTACTGAAATTATAGCTAAGCAAAGGAAACTTAACTCACAAGTCATATGCGCACAGCCTCTATTCTTCTCAATCGGCCAAGAGCACCCCGGACACCTTTTGGTCGTGTTTTGCACAGTCGACATGCTCGCTTGCTCTTCCATCTGCTTCCTCAAGACTTCTTCTCTTTGCCTCTGTCTCTCCGCCTCTTCCCTTTTCCTCTGCTCTGCCTCCTCCCTCCTCATCTCCTCCCACCTTCTCCTCTCAGCCTCCGCTTCTTGCTGCGCTCTTGCTCGCGCCAATTCTGCTTCGTGCCTCTGCCTTTGTCTCTCCTCTTCTGCTATCCTCTCCTCCTCTTCCCTCTCAAGCGCACTCTTAAACCCAATCGGGTTCTGCAACATCTCGTCATATTCATCACACGTCAGTCGTTCATGCCAAGCAACACCATGCTTAAAACAAGACCTAAACCCACACTTCAGACATCGAACAATAGGATGTTTTTGTCCCGTAGCATGTAGTTGACCGAAACCACAGGAGGGAGACGGACACCAGATGAAATCCGAATCAGAGGAAACAGCGCTACGGAATGAGAGCTCTTCGTACCGAACGAATGTTTCTGGGTCGGCGAGACGTTTGATGTCTTCGTAAACGAGGGTAACGTCGCATTCTGGGCACTTGATTTGGTTCCAGATTTTGTTGTCGAGGTCGTTTTTGATGCATTTGGCGAGACAGGGTAGGCATACTGAAGGCGGATGGGTACAGGCGTGCGTTATCCAGGGCGGTGCAGAGAAATCGGGGGTGAAGTCTTCGATACAGATGATGCAGTTGGTTGGGAGTCTTTCGGCTGAAGTATCAGTTGGGATCGTAGCTGTGGCGGGGAAGAAGCTTGGGATAGCCACAGAATGAACTTCGGTGGGTAGCTCTTGCGGTACGGAGTTGAGTGCTGCAGCTTTGGATGATTCAGCTGCGGGCACTGCTGGAGTATCACTATAGAGATATTAGAAATGAATTATTCATGCCAGCTCTGCTAGACATACGGGGTTGTGGCAATGCTCATAACAGTCCTCCAAAACTCCTCTGCATCAGCAACTCCAAACATTCCAGTCTTAGTTATTTCTGGTTTTTGGCTGTTCTGATCATCCTGAATATCACGAGATGCGGGGTATTCGCTCGTGCTCGCAAGATCTGGTTCGGCGGTGGCAGCACTCTTTAAAGTATTTCCCCAAAGGGTTTCTGCTTTTCCTGTTGCGGCACGCTGAATATCAGGAGCTGCATTTCGCATCATTTCTTCGTAAAAGTTCAAGGCTGCCACTTGCTCAACCATCTGGTCATGGTACGCTGAGGCAATTTCGTCTGGCGACTCCACCTTGGCCGCACCCAACCCATATTGTGAACCGAAAAACTGTATATCTGCAGTTCCATAGATAGCTTGCAGTGGATCATTAGCCTCAGATGACGATGATGAGTGACCTTGTGCCCAGGTATTTGATTCGGCCTCTAGTTCGTGTATGAATCTAGTATCGGGTTTCTTTTGAGGGGTTCGGCTAGGGGGTATATTCATATCTTTCCGATACTGTTCGAAGCCAGAAACTTGTGGAGCATTGCGGGAAGAGCTATTCAAAGTCACTGGAGTGCTCGCAGATGCTGAATGCAAACTTAAAGAAGAAAGAAGCAGACCTCTGTTCTGCAGCCTCGCCGTCATTTAAACGATTGAATGACCAAGGCTCCTCCTCGTCGATAGACCAGACAGGGCGCCGTTGAAAATTCTCTGTCCTTGGAGAAGAGTCGACTTCATTCTCCTCCTCATTGCGTAAATTACGCTTGCTGAAAGACCTCAACAGTCGCTTCATTTTTGACATGTTTGAAAGATGGCGATCAGGCTGTGGACTACCAAGAAAAATCAAGTTGGGTGTGGCCGTGGGCGCCTATGCAGCGACCAGCGGAGCCTTGCCATATTACACATCAGTATGCTGAAGCGAAGCCTCACTCAAGGTCTTCAGTCTATTGGCATGAATGAGACATATATGAGATAACGGAATTGTGAACAAGGCCGCAAAAAGAATGTAGTGTTTCAAGCAGCAGGTTTTGCACAACCAAAAAGTAATCTCAGGCTTCATCGTGTAATCTTCTTACATTGTACCCGCCCGAGACCGAAGCGAGGTGTGAGGTTTAATGGTGTATTCGTATCAGTTTCAGTCGATGCTCTATCTTTTCTGTTCAGAATTTTCAAGATCTTCGAATTCGTGAAAGAGTCTGTGATATAGAACGCAGCCAATTACTAGACTATATCTTCTTACGTCTATGGCTTCTCCGGAAATATAATATACCACTAAGCGAGAATATCTTCAGGCTTTGTTCAGTGGATTTCTAGGGCAGTCATCGCTAAATTTCAGGGGCTCAAGCGCTGATAACCCAGCTCTTTAGCGTATCGTTATCCTACTCAGAGATTGCCCCAAGCACCAACCTTTCAACGGATCATTTTGGTAGTCAACGATGTACCGAGTATACCTCTTTTGAATCCCCGTTCATAAATTATATCCTCGTGGAATTTATTCCTATCATAGCCAGCTAAGAAATCAGAATGTAGCTTAAAGTTCGATGATATCACCATATCTCTGAAGTAGCTACTCTTGCTAGTAGCTTGGTTATTGCGAGAGCAACAGTATTAATTAGTATCGATAAGCGTGCACATTAATATTCTAGAAGCATGTACATATGCGAAAGGCTTTCATGTAGTTAATTGCCAACGTCGACGAACTAAAGATATTCATAGTAGAACATAGCTTGGAATACAAGACCTTGAAGCGTATGTCCACAATGTGGCCAGGATCACTTGGATCTAGCACATGGAAAAAAACTGCTGCGGGGCGAAGTACAGGGCAAGAACAAAGACAAATGATCATAATCACGGCTTACCCTCTGTGAAGGCTGATAGATCTGCTTCAATAACAGAAATTAAAACAAACGAGCAAGACGTGGCCTTCCATGATCGGCCCTAACTTCGAGCCACAGGAGCAAATACGGCCAAGAGCGCAAGATTTGAGGAGTGATGAGATCGAGGCTTAACATGGACAGTGCCCCCACACTTGCGGAGGTCCGTGAATGTACCGAGTCCTAAACTACCAAGACCCAAGTATCCCACATCCGTCCACGGAAGGTATGCTTCTTGCATATCTCTATGGCGTGGACTTGTTATGGCGTGGCCTTTCATGCCCAATAGAACCTCAGCGTTTCACGGATCCTGAAGCTGAAGATGGTCTTGCATTTCAGATGCTACGTACCAGTGCGAAATACTAGCGCAATTTAGAGTTCCTGTTGCAGACACCGAGGAGTAAACGGCAAAGGTTCCGTATGGACCATTTCTCTCCCGACCTGCAACCAATAAACAGGATGGCCTTCCAGGCAATAGAAGACAGGATATGACTTGATAATGGTGCAGCTCTGCAAGTTTTCTCAGAGGTCCCCGTAGCATCCACGATGAAGAAAGTTGTACCTTATTGGAACACTTTGATGGAAGGTTCAATGTTGATGTGGATGATTGCCCAACCCGATCGTAAATCTCCCCATGACAGTATTTAGATAGGTCGAGACTATGAGCTCTGCTGAAGAAAACGGTGGATGATTCGCTAGGAAGGTAGTTGAACATGTGACTAAGTCAGTACTAAAGGGCTCGAGAACCAGAATAGCAATGTCAATTGAGATGTTGTGAAAACGTCCAACTTACGGAAACTTGATGGTGATGATAGACAAACCCCTTGTAGCAATATACTCACCCCTGTGAGGCTAGACTAGCCCGATCCGTTTGTGCCTCGGCTTGCAGATACCCATATCGCACTACCCCGGATATTGGGGTGAGATCAGAGTATCCAGCTTCTATCATTTCGTTTCTTTCTTTTCATTCCAATTCAGTTCCCTCTGCTATATTTATTTCATAATGGATGTCTCAAATCTCTTCAACGTCAAGGTATACCCCTCAATTGCCAAGAACCATTCACGTATGAAATGCTGATTGGTGCTGGACAGGACAAAGTCGTCCTCGTCACAGGAGGAGCCAAAGGAATCGGCCGTATGATCTCTGAGGGATTCGTTGCGAATGGAGCAAAGGTATATATTTCGTCTCGTGACGCAAAAGCCTGCGAACAAGCTTGCAAAGAGCTCAATGCCCTTGGTACATCCCGTCTTCCCCTCCATCGAATTGCAGCACTGGCTCACACTTCGCAGGCAAGGGCAGCGCACACTCAATTCCAGCCGACTTCTACAAACTCGAAGACTGCAAACGAATGGTCGAAGAACTGAAGAAACGCGAAAAGAAACTCCACGTTCTGGTGAATAACTCAGGCTCGAATTGGGGAGCACCATACGATGAATTTCCAGATGGTGCTTGGACCCGAGTCCTCACACTCAATCTAACTCGTGTCTTTACCCTCACACAAGCTCTTACGCCTCTGCTCGAAGCTGCATCCACACCTGAGGATCCGGCGCGGATTATAAACATTGGATCAGTAGATGGAATCCGCGTTCCTAGCCTCGAAACCTTCTCATATTCTGCTTCGAAAGCAGGACTACATCAATTGTCGAGGGTATTAGCAAACCATTTAGGAAAGAGGAACATTACGAGTAATGTACTTGCGTGTGGACCGTTCGAGAGTAAGATGATGGCTGCAACGCTGAAGAATTTCGGGGAGGCGATCAAGAGTGGCATACCGCTAGGAAGAATTGGCACACCACAAGATGTTGCGGGAGCATGCTTGTTCTTGAGTGGAAGGGCAGGTAGTTTCGTCAACGGTGCTACTATTGCACTTGATGGTGGAAGTTTAGTGGGGAGTAAGTTGTAGGTGGAAAAGCACGACTCTGGTGTTAGCGATGCTATGAGGGGTCGGTGGGTGGTGTATATTTTGCATCATGGAAATGTGGTATGAAACTATATAAACAGGAAAGAAAACAAACATGAATAATGATTATTTGAATGCCTTCTTTGGTGGGGATTCCAAATAGTCAGACGCTCCTCCCACACCATCTAACATATTGACACAAGCACAATTTTCACTTCATCAGACAATATTGAAAGTTGAACGTGCCAGACAGTGAACCTCCTTGAAAATTTATATCAAAGGAGATTCCTCGGGCTCAGAAGTTGATAAAGCCGAGTAAGTAGGCAGCTTAGAAGACTTTCATGATTTGCTGTCCGGATGTCGGCACGTTTGAGGGCATGCTCATTTCAGCTGGCTGAAATAGGAAAGTATCTTCCGAGCCCCTCGTAAGGCTGCAGCAATCAATAAAGCTTCTTATTTTCCTCATCGGTCTCTCCTCTAAGATCTCCTTCACGTCAACTGCCAGGCTGTAAGCAAAACCATTCTCCAAAATCTCGCGCAAAGGAATGCAGCTCAGCTAGTCGCTTGAACCCCTATTCTCGTAAGCGGGTCAGTCACCAGGACCTTGCGAGAAATTGTCACGGACACAACTCTTGTCCTCCAGTTAATTGTTCAACGCCAACAACCATGGCTACCTTCGAAGTCCCTCGAATGCAAGCCCTAGTCGGCCTTTCAATAATGTGCTTCTGCACCCTCGCCTTCCACGCCTGTTCCAGATCCCTGTACACCTCTCTCTCAGTCCCCGCCTCTCCGCTCCCCTGGCCACCCTCAACACAAGACCTCAAGCTCGCTCCAGTACAATTCAAAGCCCTTATGGCAACACTAGAAACTCTCTCTTCAACTATCTCCCAAGTCAACTCCTCACTACATTCACGCATGGACCACGAGTTCTCCCTCCTTCAAAAAGTCGGCACGTGGGGTCAGCGAGCACCTCAAACTATAAGCTCTAGCGACCAGATCATCATCATAAATAGCTTCATCGTTATGTTTTGGGCTCTTGGCTTAATTGTCACTGGTCATGGAATGTATAATATTTCTCAGGCGTTTCTTTGGAAGGTGCTGTTGACGGCGGTTTGGTGTGCGAATTTGGGGTTGTTAGTTATGGTGTTTGGGACGGAAGGATGCAGGTGGTATGTTTTTGTGCTGGCGGCAGTGTGGCCAGCCGAAGTGGTTATTGGGATTAAGATATTTTTTGTTGGGGAGAAGGAATTTGTGAGGGTGGAGAAGGTGGCTGAGAAAAGGAAGGAGCAGGGAGAGAAGAAGAGTGTGCAATAGAATACAAAGGTTTAATCGAATACAATTTTTTGATCACAGTAAGATTTCCTGACGTTTGAGAACATCGCATCAATGTCCAATGGATCGCAAATGAAGAGACAAAAGAACAAGGCGAGGACGCACATCATAGCAAATATACTCTCTCTCGAAAACATGATCTGAATTGTTTAGCTACTTGATATCTCAAAAACAACGCAATCCTTGAAATGTCTCCATTCACTTCCACCACCACCTCAATGAAATCCACTAATCTACAGCTTTCTAATCCCTCTCTAGACTTAGATACTCACTTTCAGGCTCACCAATTGCTCTTTAGTCTCGTCGTCAAATTTCATTTATTCACTTTAATTTGGCGAGCGACACAACTAACAAGCAACAGAACCACTCCAACCAAAAAACATATCCGGGTCTGCGGGCCCGTGAACCTCGAACCAAAACTTCTAGGCTGCGGTCTCTTGCCTCCTACTATCGACAGGGGGGAGGTGAAACTAATCAACAAATCAACAATCAACAATCAATAATCAAACTTCACTTCGGCGTGAGATAGGAGTCTTCGGATTCTGACGCTCACATTCAAACCAATGTGCTATCTATCAATGGCTGAACCGGTCGGTCCAGTCCCAAGAGATCGAACCAGTAAGTGACATCTTCATTCCTGAATTTGACAATGAGACTTTATGAGCAACAAAAACCTATTTTTTTTTAGATCTTTTTCTTTCTTTCTAATACTCCCCAATGCCTCATATTGGAAGGTAAGATTATATTTCTCATTAAGACTTCTCAATGAGGGTAGTCTAATACTAAATCACAAGTTAAAGCAGAGCAAAGTAGTATATCAAGCATGTAGTCATTGCTGTAAATTCATCTAAATGCCACATTAATATAAGCGTTGTGATCCTACAACTTCGCTCTCGCCTCCGTTGCCTTATGTAAATCCCCACCCTTCTCTACAAAATACTCCTTAATCTTCGCCCTTGCCACCTCAACCACACTCGCATCCTCCACCGTCGCCGGGATCTGAACATCTTTATCAAACTCCTCGTGCACAGCATTCTCCACTAACTCTCTCAGCACCCTCCTCAGTGTTTTCCCAGAACGAGTTTTTGGAATCATGCCTTTGCCTTGGATCATACCGCCAAGGGAAGCGATGGCGCCGATTTGTGTTCGAACAAGCTTTTGAACTTCGGAGAAGAGCTGATCACTAGGGATGGCAGAGGTTGGGTGGTCGGCTGTGGAGAGGGTTACGAATGCGAATGGAAGGTGGCCTTTAAGGGCGTCCGGGATACCGACTACGCAGCATTCGGCGATGGTGGGATGGGAGGAGATAGCTTGCTCGATTGAACCTGATTTATCATTGTCAATATTATGCTCCGATGATACGAAAAGGACAGGGTGAAGGGGAATATACCTGTGCTGAATCGATGTGCAGCGACGTTGATGATATCGTCTGACCTGGACATGACATGAATATAGCCGTCAAGATCGATCATTCCCGCATCTCCAGTATCAATCCATTGGCCTTCAAATCGCCTCAAATAACCTCTATAGAATCTCTCTTCGTCTTGCCAGAGAGTTCTGAATCCGGTGGGTGCAAGTGGCATAGCGAGAACGATGTTACCCATCTTTCCTTTCTCAACTTCCTTTCCTGAATCATCAACGATTCGGACATCGAAGCCTGGCATAGCTTTTCCTGCACTCCCGGGTTTAACACCTAACGGCTCTACTTGTCGATTTTGTGTTTTTCGATCTTTGCCAGCATGGGGGACAAGTGCAATTCCCGAAATGGGCGAACCAGATTCGGAAGACCACCAGTTGTCAATAACATTTGCACCATCTGCGCAATGGTTTCGCAACAGATCTTGGTACATGGTAATGATGCTTGGCTCCGATCTCTCGCCAGCGAGAAAGAGGGCTTGCAGGCTTTTGAGACCGCCTCTCTGACCAATTTCTTTGAACAACTTGTTCTCTGGATCATCCCGTCGGATAGCTCTCAACGCTGTTGGAGCTGTGAAAAGTGTGTTGACTTTATATTCTTCAATGATGCGCCAGAAAGTACCTGCATTGGGAGTACCGATTGGCTTGCCCTCGAAAAGAACTGTGGCTGCTCCCGTGAGAAGTGGTGCATATAGAATATAAGAATGTCCAACAACCCAACCAATATCTGAGGCGCAGAACATGACATCTCCTGGTCCATGGATGCCAAATAGGTAGCTGATTGATAGGTGCAGTCCTACTGCATGACCACCAGCTTCCCGTAGGACTCCCTTAGGAAGACCGGTAGTTCCAGATGTGTAGATGATATACACCCCGTCGCTGGACTTGACAGGGACGCAGTCTGCTTTGAGACCTCTACTACTAGCACTCTTCACCAGTCGCTGCCAATTCCTTTGCCCGTTCTGTTTGTCTAACACATCCCATCGAAGTTGATCTCGTTGCCATATGATAGTCTTCTCGGGTTTATGAGATGAGAGCTCAACTGCTTCTGTGATGAACGGCTTGTATGCCATGGGAGGCTTGGCACCGTCGATTCCACATGATGCGGTGAGAATTGCAACTGGTTTCGAAGCATCGATTCGCTGGGCGAGGGATGCGGGTGCAAAGCCACCGAATACAACGGCATGTATTGCTCCAAGTCGTGAGATTGCAAGTGTTCCGATCAATGCAGCGGGAATCATGGGCATATATAAAAGGACCACATCTCCCTTCTTGACACCCTCTTCCCTTAGCACGCCAGCAAATGTCTCCACTTCCTCCAGTAACTGCTTATATGTAATTTTACGCTTCGCGTTCGTTACTGGACTATCCCAGATGATAGCTGTATGGTCACCATGGCCAGCCTCAACATGCCTATCCACGCAATTGTAGCACGTCGAGATCTCGCCGTCGGGGAACCATTCCCAATGGTCGTGTTGGATGCCAGAATTCAAAGATTTCGATGTGCGAGTGAGGGTAGAACTGGGCTTCTTGTGCCAGAATAGATGGGAAGCTTGTTCTGCCCAGAAAGATTCCGGGTCGTTGAGAGAGTGGTGTTGAACTTCGTCTTGCGGATGGGAGGACATTTCGAAGGACTAGAGAATGTAAGCAGTGGTATAATATATAGGAATTGGATCTTCACCTTTTCTAAAGGTAAGTTTTCAGGTGTTTCAATCGCACTTGCTCTCCTGAGCTTTCTACTGAATACACAAACTCCCTCGGCTCCTAGATTGTGCTGTAGGTTAAACCCGAGGATTCGTAATGAGAGGGAGACAAGAGGAAACACAATCGCACGACTTCAGTGCAGACAGAGAGAGAGGGAATTGTAGCTATAAGTATACTTAATGACGATGGCTTTTTGCAATTACCCCGGATATGTCTTCGGGCTGGAGGATGGTCCGTAATCGCTTTGTTTGGGGAAGAGGTGCAGCTTCACCCAATGATGGAGCTCCAGTCTTCCCCGCATTTCCAAGGTTCCGTTCTAGCTCGGCTCACCGCGAACCGCAAGCTTGACCGATGGACGTGACTTCTCCCTGACAATGTTCTTCCGAGATCGGGTAAGACACCATTTATAACTTTTAGAGATGATGTCATATTCACATAATATGCTTTGAAATGCCTTCAACTTCACGGACTCTTTTCTCAAAAGAGACGAGGATGCTGTTTATCACGTGATCATGCCTGCTCCCAGCCCTTGAAGAACCTTTGCTCATTGTTCACCACTAATCTAAGATACTTTCAAAATGAAAAGTCGATACTAACACTGTATTCTAGTCTTTTAAATCATTTACATGTCACGACTCGGTTCAAAGATAATGAGTGTGTTAAGTGATTCTAACAGCATGGTCAGACTCCGATCTCCATCTATATAAAATAAGTCCACTTCATCTCTTATTATATATATATACATTATCCTTTCCATCTTCTGGATTCTTTTCATATATACAAGTGCTCTACAAATGTTTGTCCCACGTTTCGCGAGGAAGCTCTAAGAATTGTTGAAAAGCAGCCGAGCTAATATCAAGACAGACAATCCCTTCAATCGCCCTCAGCCAGAACCAGACCTGTTCACCAGAACGGCGTGGACATCACGTCATGCCTAATCTTGGCATACTCGTTTAGAGGATACCTAGCGTAATTATGATAGAAGGCTGTGTCGTCGTCTTGTCCGATAAAAATGTCACGGATAGGTTTTAGTGATGGCCTTCCACTTGAAGGATGGCGTGGAACTGCCAACGAACATGACCCAGCTCACAGCACAAGTCATTAAGCCAATTATGTTTCTCAGCAAACTGCTAAGTGCATATGAGAAAAACTACAAGGCCACGGAACTCGAAGTTGCGTGCTTAGTGTGGACTTGCCGGAGGCTGCGGACTATGATACATCATCGAAAGGATAATAGGCAAGGAAATGAGAAACGAAAGCGGATATCCACAGCGACAGGCTTGGTATCTTGTCCAATACTTGGGCTACAACGAGGAAAAACTACGGCGATAAGGGAGGTTGCGCCGACAGAGGAGAAAGAAATAGCTTCCAGAGGTAGCTTCCAGAGGTATAGAGACTACGACCAACGTGGCTACGCCGGCGGCGCTCGCCAAGTCAAAGCATTCATTCTCAACGATACATGGCACGACGAGGACGAAGAGATGCTGATGGTTTCACGCCGCAATCTTGCAGCCAAAGACTCCCATCTCTTGTCGAACAATAGAATCTCCCAAAAGCTTCATTTTTTTTTTTTTTTTTTACAGCAGCACGATCTCCTTTAGCTTCGAGAAGAGCTTGCGCAGACTTCTCATGGAGAAGAGAGAGACTCGTCTTCAAGCTGCATTTGAAGAAGATTTGATAGGGAGCGGGCCACCTTTCCTCTTCTCTCACACTACGTCCACCCTCATTCTCTAGTGACCTACGCAGGAAACTTGCCGACGGTGAAAGACAGCCGAGACACGAGACCTGGGTTGTTGCTAGAAAGCCAGCGGAGGATCTGGAGCTTTGGTAGGAGAAGGACAGCGGAGCGGGCCGAGGCGTACTTGATAGTAGAGCGGCGGGACCGGAAAGAACGGCGTATATGCGGGGCCTAAATCGGCTCCGGCGCGCTCGACCTCTACCTTAGATTCGGTAATACGGCGGTTGGAAGCGCTCGTGGTTTCCCTCGGCTATTCTTCTAAAATCAGAATGGTATGTACCTATATACGTCGGAAGAGGGTTCGGGGCCTCGATGGCTGCTTCTAGGTCCAGGTCTAGCTCAGGAGAAGGTGTGCCGTATTTGTCGCTGAAACAAGATGTCACTAAACTGAAGTCAAGTTGCTCTTTGGCGATGTTGATACCTGGTCAGGACTGGCTGCGTTGACATTGGTATCCGTACGAGGTAAATTAGGAGAATGAGACATTAGTGATGAGTACTGAGGTGGAATTAGGATGGACATTTTGGCTGCGATATTCACTGATATCTGGCCCGAGAATAAAATGGATTTTGTAAAGATAAAGAGGGATTTGGGGAAACGGACATTCGCATAGGTAGCTACAGGCCAGAAGCCATGGCATCGAGAGTGAATTTAAGAAATATAGAGTAACGAGAAAGCAAATGCATGCATAAAATCTCTGGACAAGCTTCGACGCAACCGCAAAATTAGGTTTATAGATTCAACAGAAAGAGGAAGGAGAAAATGTAGCGCACGAGGAAAGACGGATGACAAACTTCTAAAACATTTCTATCGCTCATATATTTCTGCTCTTCACCTCACAAATGCACACCGTAGACTTTCCTCGGGTCATGGAATGGTGGCGAGGGCCTTAAGAATAGATTTTGGTCCCAGTGATGGTGATGCTCTCGCTTGCTCAGCATTCCTCCCAAGCTGTCACCGAGTTTCCTCCCTCCTTCCCTCATTTCAAACATCAACACCCAAGTTCAAGAACGAACGGGCACTTGCAGTCGCGCAAGAATAGCTCAGCGATCAACGCGATATACGATTGCATAATTCGATTCAGCAAGTTCACACAACCTGTTTGCCCAGTTTTTGGTTCGTTGCATTTATTCGGAGGCGAGAGGTATTCGATGGCAATAGTTGCAGACTGCCGATCGTATGAACAAAGCCGGGGACAAGGAATCCCTACCAGTGTCAAACGATCTTGCTCCTTGCTTTCTCATATTTCATGATCATCGGGAGTTCGAAGTCATCATACGGGTTGTCTGCCAAGCGGTGCAACTAATCGAAGGGTTGTTGTTCGGCGACGGTGCGCTTTCTTTGGGCCTAGGGAAGTCCTGCTCGGCGCTTGTGCGCCACACCTTGACGTTGCATATCCTTCATGGCTTTGGAGAACTTGCTGCTCGTCATCAAGTTCGGGGCGAATGGTGGGACTAAAATGCAAAATCAAGGAAACAAGAATTCGCATGTGAAAAGGCAGGGAAAGGGAGCAAGTCTCCGACTAGAAGTCCAGATTCCTCAGTAGCATACTAGCAGCGCAAGGCCGATCTCGAGACACCGGTGCAAGCAAAAACATGGAAATCGTCAAACTTTCCTATCTTAAGAAAACCGTACGCTATATCAAGACTGACGCGTAGATAAGGCACGATTAGCATCTTGCGCGTACCTGACGTTAGAACGCCACCAGAGGATTTGCTGCGATGCGGGTCTTCACGCTTGCGCAGGAACCGCGCATTGAATGCCCGACATACAGATTTTTGAAGAGCAGTTAAGAGCAGGCGAGTCTCTTAAGCACGAGATTTGAGTACGGAGACACAAAACAAGAACGACAACAAACTCAACTCCGAAATGTCTTCAATACTGCAACTGTCGCCACCCCACAAACACGAGAAAACAAATATTGAAGGGAAATGGATCAGTCTATCGAAAAAAAAACCAGGAATAGAACGCCCCACCATGAGTCGGTCTCATCGCTTGCCAACAAATTTCGCTGAGTGACCGTGGGAAATTTGGTGAGATCCACCAATTGCCCAATGAAGTAATATGCAAGACGAGTGTCTGTCTTTGCCACACTCTCTGCTCCAGACCAGCTCTGACTCAGGAGAAGAAACACATGAGTTTATTTCAGTTCGGAGATCAGTGGAGACGCCGTTGCTCTTTTTAAATTTCAAACTCGGAAGTCTGGGGAATCTGGAAATTCGTTTTTAAAGCTTCGAGAAGGCCCAGAATCCATGATGGGTTGGAACGGGAGAACACGAGATGCTCATATCGGAAACTTTCCTGTGGTCCATTGGTCCTTCATGCCCCGAGATTCCTGTGAGACACCGGCCAGATAAGGTTGCAGCCCGAAAGCGGCAGCGAGGCCGGTGTCACCATTGATGATTTGCGGTTCGGGGTCCCGTCAACAGTGCTGGCAGTTCACGGCCGTTGGGGATGACTGACAACTGTCAGTAGTTTGGGTGATCAATTGCTACAGCTGCATGCCAAAAATACGGTCCAGCGACTGAACGCCGCTCTCTAAAGTGCTCTACATCGGCAAAAGCTGCAATTACATCCTTCAGGAGCGACGATGACGAGAGCGTCTCTCACGATTTACGATGTCTTGCCGCCCACCATGGGGAAATGATCCTTGAAGAAATTCGAGATGTCTGCTGTTGCGCGCAAAGGACGAAACATGATTTGACGATTGACGGTGGCAAGGTGACAAGGTAATCTCCAATACCCCCCAGCAAAACTCTTCTGCGCCCGTATTTTCCGTCAGTGTGTGGCTGCAACTGGCGTTGTTATATTAGAATTCTCCTTGCACACGAGCATGCAGTGCACAGTAATCACGGTCATTCTCCCAAAGTTCCAATTGGAGACTGCAGCTCCTGGGTCATGAGCCCTCAGTGCGGAGAGGGAGACAAAACAATCGCACGGTTGTCGGCCATCCTGAAGCGAGCGAAAATAGATGAGGTTCGATGCTACACGAACAAAGCGAAATGATGGTCTTTCATATGGACTCCCAACTTAGCCAAGGCCCACGAGAGCCTGAACCATCGACCAGCGGTGGGTGAAAGGGAATTGCAGTCTTGCAGTCTCGCAGTCTGGGGCGAGCAACCCCATGGCCGCGTGAGCCCGCCAGGGTTAGCGTTTGCTGGCAGCTCGTGCCAATGGCTCGCTGCCCCTGACTAGAAAGCGGCTGCTGCAATGCGAAAGTGGCAGCCAACCGAGCCAACGAAGGCGCAAGATGGGACGAAAAGAAGGCTGAATATGAGAGAATTGGGATAACAGCGTGTGCAGAGGCGACTGCAGCAGGTATTGATTGCAGCAGGAGAGGAGGCCGGGCTGCACATCGTGAACAGCTCATGGACTTTACCCTGATCACCCAGGCTGGGCACAACACCACCACTCGCAAGGCAAGGAAGAAGACCGGCGCCTTTGAGCTCATTGCTCCAGCGATCATGTTCGGGGAGCCCTCAGTCCAGTGACTCCAGTCACCAGGGCCGCCAGTGCGAATGGCTCAACGCAACGCGACGCAACGTTCGCTCGACGTTAGTGAGCCGGCCCCTGAATGCATCTGGAATGGGCAGCTCAGCGGTACGAGTGCAATCCCTGAGAGACAGCCAGCGGCCCCGATTTTGTGGTCGGTTCCCCTGCCCGCAAATTTATCGCAGCGTGGTGGGCACCGGGAGGCACTGCGAGTCTGCGACAGTCTGCGAGGCACTGGTCGTAGTCGCTTGATAGTGCAGCTGTAGCGTGGCGCCCTTGCGCTGTTTGGGCAGTGTTTTTGGGTGTGCGCGGGCTGCTGGCCAATCCTGCGCCGCGCCTGCATGTGGCACACCCCCGGTCGTTGTCAGCCTCCCAGCACGGCAGGCCTGATGGGCCAAGCCAAGCTACCTCGCCGCCCTCGCTCTCTCCGTATATAATACTTCTTCCGCCCATCACACCTGCTTTCTTTCCTCCTCACCCACACTCTCGTTCGTACATCAAACACCTGACTTTTAGTCACTTACATTCGTTCAACTCACCCCGTACAAACTCCTCAAACCTACAACCTCAATACCTCACCCTCCCGCCTAATTACTTTTGAAGTAAATAATTCCAATCCTCAACCGTCAAGATGCAATTCTCTACCATCGCCGCCATCACTGCTCTCGCAGCCACCGCCTCCGCTTGGGGTAACGGAACTGTTGTGTATACCACTGAGGTCCACACTGCCTATACCACCGTCTGCCCAGCCTCCACTGAGCTGACCTTCAACGGCATTACCTACACTGCCACTGCCGTAAGCTTCACTACCACGAGATGGAACATTGAGAAGACGACAAGATGGAAACATTGACTCGCTCTTCCAATCATTCATCCAGATAAACAGACACGATCGCTAACCATTCCTAGTCCACCACCTTGACCATCACCAACTGCCCCTGCACCATTGTCAAGCCAGTTACCACCTCCAGCGTAGTGTACTGCAACACCTGGTACCCCAAACTGTTTCCAAACACAGTTTTGAACAGCAAAGAACTAACTCTTGCATAGTGCCCCTGCTAGCAGCGCCCCAGTCTATGCCAACACCACCGTCGCCGCTACTACCCCAGCTTCCACCCCAGTCTCCGTTGGCACCACCTCTGCCAAGGTCTCTGCTACCGCTACCCCATCCACCATCACCACCTCCGGTGCCAACCAGGCTTTCGTCCTCTCGGGCGCTTCCCTTGCTGGTGTTCTCGGCCTCGCTGCTTACTTCTTGTAAGCGCCTTCTTCATCGCCAATCCTTACAGTCACGAACATACGATTCTCTCTTAGCGACACATCGGTAATTCATGACGGACGGAAAAAGCGGTCGGAGTAGGAGGGGACGTGGTGGGATCGTGGTGTAGTTGGAGTGGAATATTGGGCTTAATCATCATGGGTTGCATTGCTCTCTGGAGTCACATCTTCGTTGTTAATGCAGGATTCGCATCTTTTCTTGTAATTGCTTGTGGTCGAGAGTGTTGTTCTCCCGACAGGAGTTCAACACGAGGATCCAGATCCAGGTTCATATCAATCATACCCCCAAAGTGTGTGGTCGTCAGGTGTCTCGAGACATTCTTGGTACTTTTTGGACTTGTTACTTTTCCAGTTGTTAAATACAAAGACCGTTGTTCCACCTGCTCATACTCGCGTCGCTTTTGGGGGCCTTTTCGTGTTCACTTCGCGGTCAGAATACCATAGACAATTTTCTGTTTTGGCATTTTGGCAAGATATACATTAATGACGTTACGCTGGGTGTGTTTATTGGTCTCTTCAAGTATATGACACGAATAGCAATATTCTGTTTTCAATGGCTGTATCTTAAATGTAGATTCTACCCAATTGCAATTGAGATGGCAGCATTGCACGGAGACCAAGTTTTTGGCCCGGCGGCCTTTCCTTACATCGTTTCCTTCTTGAAATGTTGTAACATGGAATGAATGATCCCAGATTGATATCCGCCTCCACCCCATGAGTGAGTCGCCTTCGCGCATCATACATACACAACACACCACACCACACCACAGCTGATCACGACGATCATCTATCGGTCGGCACTTGACATTACGATGTCTTGCTTCACCTCAGTCAGACTCAAACTCATAGGATACACAAGAACATGATCCACGTTACGCCTCATCTCGTCTCGTCTTGCGATGCTTACTGGGAATATTAAGTGTTGCTTCCAGAAGTGACATTTCGAAATAGGTGTGAGAAGAGTGCGATGTGGGAGAGTGAGATGAGAGGAGGGGAGATGAGGGTTACGATTTAATCTCGGCCTGCTACACACATACACACATACACATACACATACAGTACATAGATGCGAATGAGTAAGTGAGTAAGTAAGGACAAACCTGCTTCACGTTCCAAGTCACGACCCGACTCACCAGACTCACTCACTCAAAATCCCTTAAATTCAAGATTCAAGAAGAAAAAGGTCATGGTTCACGGTTTGATTCATTTAATTGATGAGATGGATGACGTCTTCCCTTGCCCCTTCCCTCCCCTTCCCTCCCCTTCCCATCAGCAGGATTATGAGGGGAAGCCGGTCTATAAGATTCAAGTTTTGCTCTCGATTTCTGGATCCTGGGTTTCAAGTAATATATGGAAAACGAGACTAGAAACGGGGGAGACTGGAAATGAAACGGGAGGTGGAAGCTTGATTTTTTTTTTGTGGCTTCTTTCAGAGGCACCGAGATTCGGGAACGGGAATCACGGAACTGGTACTGGGAAGGAGGTAAATGAATAGTGAGTGCTGCTATGATGGGGATGGGCGAACTTGGGATGGGGAGTGCGGTACAGGTGGGAGGGAGATGGGAGGGGGAAGTGGGAGGTGAGAGTTGGGTGGTGAGGTGAGACAGGAATGAACAGGACGGGACAGAGAGGAGAGTTCGTGAGCTGGAGGAGGGTGTTCGTCGCATGTTGAGTTTGGATTGTCGCTGGATGTTGTGCTCGCTGTACGCTATGGATGGAACTGTTTGGTTGGAGAGGTTTGAGACGTCGGTGCACAGAGAGACGAAGAACAGTTCATCCTGCAGTCCTGCAGCTGCAGCGGAATATTGAATTTCGGCTTCGTTTGCTCGAAAGCTTATCTCCATCATGGAGAGCATCTCTCAAAGGTCAGCCCAGCAAAACCCATTCGTTCGTCGCCGTCACCCAAGTTCCAGAAGCTGAAGCTGCTTCTGTGGCCACCGCCGACGGCCGTCTTGCTTTCCTGCGCTGCACGAGCTGAAATTTCTAGAAAGCAACCAGCCAGCCTATCTCCAGGCCCCGACCGTAAGTTCTCAAGCTGCTCCGCTCGCTGCACAAATTGAACAGCCAAACAACAGTCAACAAAGTGGGCGCGGTCTCACCCCCCAAGAAGTCGGAAATTGCATGGCGAGCATGGTTATTTTAATTTCGAGCTCTCGTTTACCCGCTCGCTCCAAATCCTGGCCCTGGACCTGGAAGACATCTTCCTCGTGTGCTTTAACCTGTTCGGGTATTTGGATTTCGCTACCGTTTTTGGCTAGTACGTTGCATTGGTGGCGGCAGCTAGGGAGTGTGATGGGCGTGCTAATGCAGGGGTACTCTTTGCCCCTGTATTTGTGGCCTGAGGATCAAGATCCTCTTGGAAACAGAGACGAGCCAATGGGTGGAACTGAAACGAAAGCTCTCGGGATAAGTTTCCTGATCTCGGTGATTGATGCTTTTTGAAGGAACGATTTGAGATGTGGAAGCAGGAAGCGAGATTGGGATGTGATGGTGGCTTGAGTGAGTTGCCCAATTGGGAAGAGGGAGATGAGATGCCTCGGAGCCGACTCCCGAGGCAAAGTGCTTTTGGGGAAGCTGGAGCTGGATTTGAATGGAGTTGTGTCTCCGTGGAACTTACCAGTGCTTATCAATGAGTTGCTGAGCGCGACGCGTTGAGGTCGCGATGAGGGGAAGTCTCCCAGATCTTAAAGTGGGAGGAAGTGAATTGGAAAGAGGAGGGCGAACTTGTGACAGTATCACGTGAGTGCCATTTCCCTCGAGAACTCAAGCAGGCCAATTCCATTCGTTTATCTACTTGGATTTTCTTTCGTTGAGAAGTTCTTAAACACGATCTTCCTCGTCTTCTGCGTTCTACGAAGAACCTCCCGATCTGTCCTTGATTCCTGATCTATTGCAGACGAATTCCAGACACATAAATTACCTTGTCCATATGTCTCTAAAGGTTAACAGCGACCTGTCGTCTGAAACTTTGGCAGTTATCAAGCTTAGTATATACATTAGTCTTAAAGCTGGACGATTGTCGAAATGAGAGTGTACATTCGTCGGAAATCGATAAACTTTTGATAGCATTGGACAATTGACGGTGATGTATTGCACTTTATACGTTAGATCCTAGTCGCTTATACACTACAAGATCTGTGATCGTACAAATATATTTTGCATTGAGAGTTTTAAAGAGATGCCTTGCAAAGAAAAGTCTCGATAGAACGGGCAACTAAGCACTTAGAACATGGGCTCGAATATATCGATCTGTTTGTTTGCTTTGCCTTTCTTACTTCTACTTCTACTTCTGCTTCTGCTTCGTTATATACCTTTTACACATGTAACGTCTCTTAATTAACAAACTGCTCGTTGTCTTTAAAGTGAATATCCACCTGCTGCAAAGGCGGCATTTGAATTTCAAATTACAAAGAAGCAGGAGGAAGTATAGAGAGTGAGTCATCGTTATTTCTTTACCTATTCACCTGTTATTTATAAAACTGTTTCTCAAATACTTTGAATTAAGATATTCACTTTATAAACTCACAGCTGCGCTTTCTCAAGCTGAAATTTGTGAAGCTAAGTCGGTTCATCATGAAGTTTAAGTACTCTCGATAGTGTAGAATAAGCGTGCTAGGCATCAATGCTACTCCCATGTTCAGTATTGTTGAATATAAGATTACATTATTGCAAAAAGATCTTAAATAATGAAATGAGATATGGAAAGGACAAGTCTAGCTGCTATTATATAAAGCATTTTGTAAAATGTTCTCATATAATGTTGACATTTCAAGATGAAAATGTCTGGCTGTTTTCATTTTGCATTTTAATAGAAAAAGTCCTCAAAGAGTGTTGCGATATATTAGGAAGAGGATGCCTAGCTGCTTTCTATACAAATTTACCTGAATTGGCTACTCGGTTTCTGGAGAGAGTGGCAATGCTAATATAGCATCGTTTTCATATAGGATCTTAATGTGTAGGGACGCGCGGGGTAAGTAGAAGTAGCGGGGTAATAACTCCAAGTGCTCTGCAGCACTTGGAGATTGGAAGCTGAATTTTTGTTGTCAGTTTTCTTTTTGTAGTTACAATATTTGTTTTTCATTTTCGAATTCAGCCAGACAAAGTTGAGGCTCAGTCGCTCTGCTACTCGGTATCTAAACTTCATTAGATAACAAAAGGAGCAAGCAAATTTGCGAGGACCCTATATTATATATATAGCAAGCTCACGTTCGTTGAAGTATGATTTATTCCATTCAGATGCTTTTTTATGTTGTGTTCGAGGTCCACTAGCCTTCAAGAATTTGTGCTTGGAAGTGAGGAATTCTTGGCGATACTGGGAACGGACAACGGGAAGGACATCGTGCCCATATTGGGCGATTAGCAAGGCACCTTTGGCAAAAAGACAGTCGAAAATGTGCAAGTGGTTCAAGGCTGGAGCAACTCCCTGATCTTTTTAATGAAGACCATACCTCCGGCACCCGCCTTGCCTGTCCACAGCAGCCCAATGTCTCGAGAAGTGATTGGGACCGGTCTGATATCTCCTTATTTGTTGACGATGAGGGCAGAAGATTCTTCTACTATCTAAACTCTTCATCCCAAGAAGCAGAGTCTTCTGTCTTGAAATCTCCAACCACCACATAAATATTACCTTCGTTGCCTCGCCTCGCTAATGCATCCCTCCCCGATTTGGTCTTGGAAGAGCCGAGACAAAGGCAGCTCAAAACGGTTGTATGCGAAGACTTGAATAGGAAGGAAGTGCTCGACATTTAGCGCTGTAAATCCTTCACCTTTGAATATCTATCCCTGTTCTAAAGCTCTGCACTAGGTGATGCCGATTTGAATGTCCGTAGCCGCGTTTGAGGCCAAGAATGCGGCGATCTGGATCTGAATGTCGGAGTTTTCAAGATCATCGAGTTCAGATCAAATTTTCAATATCGGTACTAGTATTTTGATATAAACATAGCTAATGCTGCCATCCGACAACTCCTCTTCTTCAAAGCCGGCGGCTGTTATCTGTGGAGGAAATCAAAGTTCATTTTTACTCTCTACTTTGGTCCACTCCTAAGTTCTATACTATTATCATCGAAGAAGATATCACAGGCCCAGACCTCGCTTTGAAAAGCATCATTGGGTCGGACTTCAATATCGGTGTTCCACCTCGAGAACATGAAAATCAGATGGTAGTTCGAATGTCGAAGCTTCTCAAGAATATTGAAGATGAGCCGATACGAGTTTGGATATCTGTACTAATTCTTAAAGATCAAAGTATGTGAAGTTGAATCGAATGTCCGACATCTCATAGCTATTAACTAAGTCTAGAGCAAAATATCAATGTTGGGAATTCTCTCCAACCTTGCTTGTCTGCAAATCTTGTGTTTAATTGTTGATTCGTTCTTCATCATTTATAAAACGGAGAATAATAGTTAGAAATGCAACTTGGAAGTCCTGTTTACATCTGCCTTTTTAATCCTCGACATCACAGCTTTGTTGTATGCATTGAGCCAGGAGTTTGCCTAGCAAAAGTTCTCCTATTTCTAAGCGAGGAGCTCGCCCACCCTAACACCAATCAAAGAGCAAGTTTAGTCAACGCTCAGATATTATTTCAACAAAAGGCTGCTCTCAACATTCAATCTCTATATTATACTGTTATATAAATTTCACCAAATCAATTTAAGATATGATTACCTCAAAGAAGATCAAATCTCTGAGCATGCAAGTACACGCTGAAATGCGAGCACGAAAATCTCGAGAATTGAAGGCAATGCAAATGCATTTTTGCATGATACTCTTCTCGGAGTATGCAACTTTTGAAAGTGAGCTAGAGAGGAGAACTTGATTCGACAGATGTGTATTGTAGCCGTGGTTTGAGGGGTTGATAATCTCTGCTACGCAAGTCATTCCGCTTAAAACATCAAGTTTCGAAGTTGATCGTAAAGACTTAGGAAGCTTATCAAATGCAGATGTTGAAGCAACTCTAAGTCTCTTCATGCATCGTATAATTGCGCAACAATGGTAATTCTTAACTGGTGGTGAATGGCGGGGTAGGGAAACACTGCGGGGTCGATCTTTGAATTTGGACTGGAATTCTAGTGAATCCCATTAAAAAGAAGATGATGAGAAAGAGGGTTTCTTAGAGTTCCTAAACTGAAGTTGGGGCAAAAGTGAATTGAAACTTCCACCTTCTCTCTCCTCAGCACTAAAAAATGCCCCCTCAATTTATATAAAGAGACTCACATAACGCGTTTTGAAGAGGTAGAGAAACTACCTATTGAACGAACAAACCATTGTAGGCGATAGCATAGCACATTATCTTATTCTCCTTTTACAAAGACAGGTTATAACTACAAGATACTAATTGCAAAAAAATGGCTGCAGATTCGTCTAATACACAACCTTAACCTAGGAATGAAACTTCGTTATCAACACTCACCAACCGTTTTCGTCGGAAGTACTTGATAACGACTATTCTTTGCTATTTGAGAAGTTTCCAAAACCCCAAAGAGGTTTAGAAATTAAGGTTTCTCTTAGTGTAGCTTTGCAGCTGTTAAGCAGCGCATAGAGATAACCGGCAGGCTTCTTCAAGAATCCTCACGATACACCCTTTCACGATCCATTTGTAGAAATCTGTATTGTACTACAAGTTGCTTTGCAGTATATAACGATTTTGGGTCTCGTGAAATGCATAACGAACGGCATTCTCACTAGCCTGTGTTCGGTAGTGGTGAATATGCAGAATCCAAGTGCAATTAAGTGATTTACTTGGAATTGGACACGAATTAAAAGATCGATAATTTAGAGTCTGGCAAAGAAAGTGAACAATTATAAGTTGTGACGGCATTTCAGACGTCTTGAACGTGAGAAGTCGTGACATTATGAGGGACGTTGAGCTTGTGACTCTTTCAAGATATATGTAATCAAAATGTAATTAAATAGTTTACTTAGAAATCAGATATGAATTAAAAGATGAGTGATTTACATTATGGTAAAAAAGGCAAGCACTTATATGTCGTGACCCCATTTCAGACATTTTGAATATGAGAAGTCGTAACACCACGTGGGACGTTGAGCATAACACTCTTTCAAAATAGAAAGAGTATGCTAATATAGAAATATATAAAGTAACAGCTTAATATAAGCAAATACTTTTTTGGATGCTGCACGGGGATTATAATCAATAATCCTAGATGAAGGGAGAACATTCTCATTTTTTTTAAATTCTTTATTTTATATAAATTATCCATACTCTCTTTAAAGATTTCTCTTATCACAACGCCTGACTTGAGTTGGAGCATCCAGAACTAAATATATATATGCACATAAATGACTTACTACTGCTATCAACTTCGTTTATTGCTATCAACTTCACTTTCGTCTTATCCATGCTGCCATTCTATATTGCAGCGCCGACATCTTATCCGCTACCAGCATTGTGGCCTATTATTTAGACCAAAGCAATCTCCTTACACCTCACACTCAGAGACGTTAAGCTACCCCCAAAGCTTATAGTGGGTAAAATCATATAGGGTTGTTTCCCTATGCATCTTGTGTAAAGAAAGACCCTTTTATCGTTTTTCACCAATCACTTGCTTTTTGGAATTGTGTTATATTTCTGTTATTCGTGAACATTCCTATCCAATTCACTAAACGCTCTAACACATCTTTCATAACAAGTTGCTTGATGCAAAGCATTTGAGTATAAAAGTAAAGAGTGAACCTGAACATAATACAAGGATTTCTTTACCAAATGCCTGATTCCTACGCGACTGCCGCATTTCTTGCCTCTTTAGTGATTATTTCTAAAGCATTCACTTTATACCTTAACGAATCTCTCATAACACGTTGCATAATGCAAATCATTTAAAGGCAAAATAAAAGAGTGAATCTAAACGCAATGCGAAAACTTCTTCGCTAATTGCTCAACTCCTCTACATCTACCGTATTTTTACATCACCTTGTGAATATTTCTGCCAGATTCACTTGAAAATATAACGCATCCTTAACAACACGTTGCTAAACATGAGTCATTCAAAGGAAGGGGTAAAAGCGGCACGAGCTAAAACACGATATAAGGAGCACTTCATCCTTGATCATTATGGCAAAAGGAGAGGATGCACGGTAGTGGAGAATGGAGACAATCTGGATACAAGGGGCCGAGGGACCTGCCCAGCAGAAGAGAACATTGGGAATGTGTATTGTAGATAATTCTAAAGCAAAACTAATTTCAGAACCTTTGACTTTGTTGCAAAGATTAGGCTCCTAGGGTGCTTGCATTTCGGATTGTCATGAGACTTTATGCTCTTAACAAAATGAAACTCTTTCGTCTGGATATTGTCTGTAAAAGACTTAATACTTTAGACGGGATAGGATATTATCTTCTATATATTATGTAAAATTGAGGTAGATGAAAAGGCTAGGAAAGATTGAGAGTAAAGTCAAAGTCCCATTAGACGTGGAATGCTAATAAGACTTAAATATCAGTACAACATATAATACTTATAAGAGTTAGAATGTCTGTGAAGGTTAAGATTCCTCGGGCGCTTATAATATTTGCCACAACTTTCGACATTAAAAGAAAACTATTAAAGGTGACGAATGGGCACTTGCCTTATTAAGTAAACCAACAATATATCACATGTATCAAGAAGCAGGTAATCTCTTGACATATATATGTTTCGTATCATCTATGCATTCCAATCAACATCTTCTACTCACAAAAATAATGCATACACCAAGCCACGAGAATCCTCCCATTGACATCCAACAACAGGGTATCTCGCACAAAATTCGAAAGAAAATACCTCCCGCCATGCCTCCGAGCCACGAGCTCCGCCAACACCCAAAGCTTACATTCAACGAGCGACGAAAAGATAGATAGGAACAGCGCGTCTCGCGTACTGAGAGTTTCAAAAAACAATACACATTACTCCAACCCTCCCATTTTCCAAGGTTGTGATTCCAAGGTACCCAAAGGTTCCCAAAAGGCGCGAGCCATGCCCAGTCATATCATAACGCCATACTCCTTTCCTAACCAAGCAAAGCAAACCAAAAATCAACGAAACGAAATGCAGAAGTAAAAGTAAGTGAGCGTATACATCTCCAGAAAAGACGCAGTCAAGATAAGCTAAGCCATTTAAAATCCTCGGAAAGGATCATATCCAGCTGCCTCATCAAATCTCCCATACTCTTCCTCTCCTGCCGTCTTACTCCCACTGTGATAATCCTCACTCGGCCTCCCCCTGCTTGATCCGTAAAAACTCTCTCGATCCCTCTGTCTTGATCTCCTTCTCCTCTCCCGACTTCTCCTTCTATGCATACCAACGAAGTCCATCTCATCGTGCTCATCTGGATAATCATCGAAACGGCTTAGGGCCATGGGAGAGATAAAGGCTTCCATACGCATGGTTCCTACGGCGTCGAAGAAATTGTTTACCACTGCTCCAGGACGTCCTGAAGCGTCAGACGTGCGGATTGAGGAGCGACCGGATGAGACGTTGAATCCGCCGCCGGCGATAGAGGATGAGGGTTGAGATTGGTTGTAGATATCTGATGAGCCCGTTGTGCCTACGGACTGACCAGCTGTGCTTGATGTTGGTGCGTGGCCGCTGCTGGCAGGACCAGAAAAGCCACGGAACGAGAGAGGTGGAGGGACGCGTGAGCCTGTGTTGGATCTTTTGCGAGAGTGGGTGATAGGCGGCCCGTATGTGTCTCTTCCTCTATCGGTGAAACGAGGTACGACTGGGGGGTCCGCTGCTGAGTCTGGTAGCCCGTCGGTACGACCTGAGTAGATAGATTCGGCTTCGCGGATGCTATCTGGTTGGGAGGAATGGACTGAAATTGGACCTGGGCGGGCTGCCATGGTCTTGCCTTTAGCGACACGGATGGAGTCTCGGATACCGTTTTTGCGAAGACGGTTTGCCTGTCGTGGGATTTCGAAGTCAGGTACCGCCGGTACGGGAAGAGGTGCTTGTATGAGTTCGGGAACGGCTTGAGATGAGTGTGCCAGGAAAGAAAGGGCAGTTAGCCAGATATAGTGGCGCTCCGGTGATACTGCTGTGAACTTCAAGGCTCGAGCTGGAGTAAGGATTAATATTGAGCGATTGAAGAGAGGCGCTGAGCCCTTGGGAGGTGGATTGTCATCTTTGACATCTAGAACGGATTGAATAGTCACTAATAATATCAGCATGTGAACTTCCATGGAAATATTGGGGAACTTACACTTTCGTCCAGTTTTCCCCATCAAGGCAGAACCTGACGTTGGTTGCTTGCTAGACCACATCACAGCTCGCTCATATGGTGCAAGCCAGACCCAGCGCTTGTGACGAACACCATTGGCATTGTCACCATCCATACCATTGGATTCTGATACACCAAACGACTTCCGCCTTCTGACATATTTGAACATCCATTCTCCAACCATAGTCTGTGCAATAGCATCCACAACACTCGTCGCCTGGTTCGAGGTTCCGACTGAGCCATTACCAGTATTGGCAGTATTGCTTGTGTTATCGGTATTTGTTGAAGGTTGTTGTCTCTGATGAGACCTATATCGACTGCTACCGGTCTCTCTCATGTAACGAGGGGTTGTGATCTCATTGTTTGGCATTGGAGGCAACTGTGGACTCTCGGGAGCTTCCGTTGAGGCAGACATTGGAGGAGGTGATCGACTACCGTGGCGACGATAAGCCCGGCCACCACCTCTGGGAAGAGCAGCAGCAGACCTAACCTTTCGGATACTGTTTGCACGATAATGACCTCTGCCTCCACCGCCACGTCCATAAGTTGGGCTTCGGTTCCCGTCACTTGGGGCACTAGCACTAATGGGAGGTCTCCTTGAGCTTGCTCTGGTAGGAATGGGGAAAGGTGGCTCTTTGATAGGTTCTGGAAGACTTGGGCTTCGAGCGCGACCTTGGTGAGCTGCGACACCACTCTGAATCAATGCAGCTCGGCGCATTGTATTGGGTTTACTGTTCGTAATCAGGGTCAAGGGCTTGTCGAGTTGACGAACGGCAGTCTTTCCAGCCCTCGATGGGAGTGCTTGAACTTCCGGCAACGAGTAGTCACCATTTGCGTCTTGATGAGCGACGTGTCTCATTGAACCCCTGCTTGCATAAGGCTTAGATACCTCTGACAGCTCCACATTCTCTGGAACTGAAGTAGGTCCAGACGATACCCGTCGGCTTGGCTTAGGTACACCAGCCTGGTGCTTTGGAGCTGAAAGTGCAGTTCTGAAATCATTGTCGCTCATGTCTGCATCAGCAAAATCGTCTGCATCGTCGGAGCTCACATTATCAAAACCAGCAAATAGGCTGCTGATTCTATGAGGGCGTCGAATGGATGATCTATCTTTAGATAATGGACCATCGTCATTGTTACCAGGGTATGCCTCACGCGTCTCTTCTGGCAGCTGGGGTGGCGAGGACGGGATCTCTTGATCCAAGCTTGTGCGACTTTTCACACGACGAGGATTTCTAGGTGGCAGATTACCTGGTACAGGAGAGAAGCGTTTGCTTTCCTCAAAGGTTGGTTCAGGAGATGGAGGCTTCGATGATATTGCAGAAGGCTGGAGGTGAGGTGGGAGCAAGTTTATTCGCTGGGCAACGCGAATCTCTTCCGTTTGAACGGAAATTGACCTTGTCGGGACGGGTACCTGCATAGAAACCTGACACCCGGCATCTTTGAAATGCTGTGGCAGTAGAGGCTCATGTGGTGTACCGGGAGCTGAATTGGGAGGATGGAGCTGAATTGAAGGAATCGGGATTGGCGGAGGTGGTGGGGCTCGTCTGGGAGATTGCAGTGCGGGCTCGGGAGTATCTGTTTGTGTAGAAATTGAGGTCATTTCTCGCAATTTTTCTTCTTTTGGTGGAGGTGGGGGAGCTCTTGTAGGAGATATAGGTGTCCGGGGAGGACTGAGAGGATCTTCCATGGTCTGTGATGCTGAAGACACCATGGATGAAGTCGTCGGTGGCTCGATGACCAACGGTGGGCTTGCATGTACACGCTTCCTCCTTTGGTTTGCTTCAATCTCCCATTCTCGATGAGCAGGCTCCTGCTGTCGCTCCATCTTCGGAGAGCCATTCAGACCGTTCACTGGGAAAGACTCGACGACTGGAGGTACTTCAACTGGTGGAAGCTTCGGGGAAGGAGGAGGCGAGAATTGAACGCCCGTATCAACGTACTCGACCTTGACAGGTGGAGCATTCTCATCGTCTTCCAATATTCCATCTTCTAGTCTTTCCAATACTGCCTGCTGGGCGAGGATTCTGCCACGTGCTACGCTACCCGGTCGCATCAGACTTTCGATACTCTGATTACGACGATGGTTCTTGGACATGACGCTTTCACGACTCTGGTTTCGATTGTGACGAACGGAAATCACGCTCTCGCGACCGTCTTGGTCAATTTGGTCATCATCCTCATCCAGATCTAGCTCATCCGCCAAACTCATCCCATTGAGTTTGGTCGCTCCATAACCGTTAGGTCCGTTCAACATGGAAAATCGAATGCTGTTGGTCATGCTCATGGTTCGAATACTAGCGGCATCACTTCCATGGCCATGAATGGGATCCCTCGAGGCTTCCTCAACCTCACTCTCTGGTTCCAAATGCCCATTCTGCTGATCTGCTTGATAGGTCGCAACTTCGTCAAGAACAGTCTTCAGTCGACTTTCAGCAACGTGAACCTTGCGCTCAAGTTTACGTTTCTCCTCTTCCCAGTTGTCCTTGTCTTTCGACCACAATTCATGCACTCGATCGAAGTCCTCTTCTTGACTTCGAATCTTCTTCTGCGCGGCTTCCAACCTCTTCCTAGTCTCGTTATGACCATCAATAGCTTCATCGCGTTCCCTAGCAAGTTCTGAAAGCGCAGACGATGTTCCGCCTTCCAGAAGAGCCAATTGGCGTTTTATTGACCGATTCTCCTTCGAGGTAGATAATAGCGTAGCCTGGAATTGTTCTTGCTCCCCTCGTGTCTCGTGGAGTTCTGTCTCTAAACTTTCAATAGTCTTCGTTTTTTCCTCTTGGTCTCTGCGAAGAGCTAGGATCTCCGAGACTAGATTAGCATGTAGGGTAGGTGTGAATCGCCGTGGATCAAGAATCGAAATACTACCAAGTATTAGCCATATTAGCCAAACCAGCAGAGTATCCTTACCTTTCATCGTTTGTCACGTCTCTGGAATCTCGATGACCTTTCTCTCCTGGAGGCATCGGTGGAGGAGACGACGAAGGTCCTGGAGAAATTGACTTCTGTCGAGAGGATCTTCGTGATCCGCGTGAAGGGGTGCGGTATGGCGTATCTGTCGGTGTTGGAAGAGAAGCTGCTGCTGCCGCAGCATACTCGTCTTCCGTCTCCCACTCTTTCATTTTGCCGGTAGGTGAATCTCCCAGTGCGAAAAGGTACGCAGCACCTCTCGGTCGAGTCTTGCTCACACGTTCGACATCAATGGGCACAATTCGCGGTTGTATCCAGAGTGGCTTCGTTGATGTTGTCGAGTACTCGAATGATTCGATACTACCGTGATTGTCTTAGGAATATGCGTACTAGGGGGCGCCTCGGGATAATTTTGATTGCTGGGATCGGCACTGAATCCAATTGGGATTAAAACAAAGCAATGGCTTAGAAACGCTTTGACATAAGTTAGTCCAATATGTTTTGAGAAGTCAAGGATCCCATGAGCCGCGCGGGGTCATGGTATGCTTCGAGTAACCATACCGGATATGTACAGATGTATTGCAAAAGAATAGTGAATGTGAGCTAGACTAGACTACTTGTGTGAAAAAGACTGTCGAATAAATTAGCCAAAGTCGCAAACTGGATAGACTAAGATTGGATATAGGATATCGCAAGCTTGGGCCTCGATGCCTATTTACCTTTTCTCAGACACCACCCCGTATGCGTTTGCTGCACAAATAACCCAGAAAAGCTTCGAGGGTTTTTGTCTACTGATTTTCCATGCTATATTTTCTCTTTCAATCCTCGTTCTACCTACGTGTGATAGCTGAACTGCGACCGTTTCTCGTAATTCATATCTATTCGGTCGCCTGTCCACTGCAGAATGGGGCGTGTTTGAGGAGAAGGCGCAAGTACTCTTCTATATGTGAGACAGAGCAAATGACAGTCTTCAAGACCGCAGAAAGAGTAGGCGAGGTCACGGCCGCAGCGATGAGATTGTTCGTTCGGTCGTGGATTACTGCACAGAGAACAATTAGCCATGGTTTCGCGGTGATAATGTGTTTCCAGGGCGTGTTTAGGAGGATATCGAGGTTTCCCAGCGAGTGGACGAGCCATTGTATAACTCAAATCACGGTGTTTTGGAAGGGCACAACGTGCTTACCCGTATATCAGATTCGCGTCAGAAAAGTAAAATAGCTGTGACGGAGAAATTGGTCTTAGGTTACCTCGCAAAATGACTGGCCGTCAGGTTCGAGTACACGTTGGAGTACACGTTCGAAACCAATCGAAGTCGTTATCTCGTCGCACAGCAGGAACAGAAGAACATGCAGATGCAGCTGAATCAGGAGAATCAACAAAACAGAGCAAGAAGACGCGTCAGGGAGGGGAACAGAGGAGAAGGGGACTCGAGAGGACGAGATGAAGCACGACGATCGTGTCGGGGAATAATTCTCGAGGTTCGAGCCGTTCAGCGCCATTTCTCTCCTACCGGTTACTGGGATTCATCACCAATCGAACCCGGGAAAACGCCTCAGCTGGAAGAGGTTTAACCTGTGGGTCGGGGTCGGGGACCATGGGCATGGGCATGGGCATGGGCTTGTCGGCGGGGGTCCTCTGATGGGGGAAATAAGTGGGCGAGGTTTGATGAAGTGACGGGCCTGGTTGGGCCTGGTTGGCGGCGGCCTCAGGGGAGTGAGGGTGACAGCGGGCGAGCCAGTCGAGGGCGCGGTGCTGGGGACGAGAGTCGAACAATGCCAGAGGCAGCGGAAGGAGCCTGGCAGCCTGGCAGCCTGGCAAGGTTCTGATGAGCAAGCGCGGGTCATGCACGAGTGCACAAACACGGCTACGGCTACTGCGACTGCGACGCAAGGGAATGCGCACAGATACAACTCCGGCCGACGCAACAGACGCAGCTCCAGCGCCGGTACCAGCAAAAGAACCTTCTCTGCAAAGTTCAAGCTTGACCAGGACACCGGCCCAGCCTTGAGAGTACGTTTGATTACAGCTTTCTGGCCTTGCCCATGCGACTCGCTCGCTCAACCAGCCTGTGGCGGTCGGCCCCAGATGTAGCCTGGAGCACGGAAAAGCTGCGAAGCTCGAACAGCTCGGGAGGGCCAGCCGTGTCGTGTCGTGTCGTGTCGTTTCTCTTGCTCCAGTCTCCAGGGGCACTTGACTGGCTGTGGGAAGTGATGGTCTGTGATCCTTCATCTCAGGATCCTCCAGGCTTCGGATGGAAGCCGAAGGACGACGAGCACTTGTCGATGAGCGACCGCAGGACGCACCAGCAGGAACAGCGACGGTCGACTGGCTGCGACTCCGAGTCTGTGATCCTGACATTTCCACCACTCATCGGGTTGTGAGAGTGTGAATTAGCAACAATAGGCTGTGGATTTTCGTCCTGTCGGCAGATCATTGGGCAGCACACGGCCAGAGAAGTCTGCACAGTGACTGTGCAGACCTTTCGTAGCGCCTAAACGCACAGTTCAGAAGGCAGACAGGCCAGACAGGCCAGACTCGGGAGCAAATTCCATTCACTGTGATCAATTTCAATATCACCAACATTATCACTGGCAGCAAACCCTAAAGCTAAAGTAGGAAAGAGAGGCAGCAGAAGCACCAGAGGCAGCGATGGTTCAGGAGCGATGCGGTTAGCAGCTCCTCTTAGGTGTTTGAGAAGACGCGCCAGAGGAGCCCCAGAGGAGTCAGGACTCAGGACTCAGGACTCAGGACCAGCAGCGAAAATGGGCCGTGCCGGACTCCACCATCCAGGTTCCAGAGAGCCAGGGCCAGCGGCGCCAGTGCCAGATAGAGCCCGGAATCGTCGCCTTGAAGCCGGTCTGCCGGCAGAGACAGGTGCAGGCTGCTGCAACATGACAAAAACGAGATCGTGGAGGCGGAGATCGAGTTGGAGCTTGGAGTTGAACGATTACTGTACTTGGAAACCACGAACTGCTCACGGCGCACATGAACATGACTTTTCAGACGACTCGCGATTGGCAAGACGAGGTCCAGCTTGGCAACCTCCGGAACGGCCGATCAGCGTCCCTGTGAAAGTTGAGTGCGCCTTGATCCTCTGGACTGGGCTTGGCTGGAGCTGAATTGTGCGTTCGTCGACTTTCTTTGACCAGGGCGTGCTACATAAAATTACACGGCGTGATATGCGTGTGATGTGACGGCCTGGATGGTGGTGCATGTTGGATCTCTCGATGTCACTCCCCAGATTCAAGAGCAAACTGTTATTAAATCAAATTAAGTGTCAGAACCTTTTAGCCCGAGGCATTGGCGAGTAGGATAGAGTCTCGTATCTCGGTTTGACTTCCTGTTCTTCTCGACAAGAGCGTTCTTGATGTTGAAGGAAGGTTTCACAGGGCACGTGTTTTGAGCTATTTCGAAGGAGGATCGTCGTCAGTGCATAGCCCTACCCTGGTTCTCAATTTCAATGTGTTCTTTTTCTAGAGTTTCGCGGTCAAAGCACTTCCAACTCTCTTCTCTATGAATCACGTCGCACCATTCGTCAACCTATTCTTATCATCTTATGCCACTTCCATACGCCACTCCTTCGTCAATGCCTCATACCATTCTCAACCCGACGTCTCGGTTCCCTCCCGATTGTTCACGACACTACTGCCGCAGATACATTATCAAAATGGCTCATGCAGCTCGATCATCCCTTATCCACAAAGTCATCCCAGAGGCGTGGTAGAGCAAGCATTTCACAGACTTTCTCATGATCTACGAGTCACTTAGAGGCTCGCTACCCCTTGAACGTCGACCGATATCGAGACGCCATCCTCCGAAATTACAACCGTTTTCGTCCCGCCCGTTTCAACACGATGTTCCCCACGGCGTTCCCTGCACCCCATTCTTAATTCATGTATTAAGAACCGGCTTCCGAACTCCTTTTCTCAAATGATTCCCGTCGAGGACTCGCTTCAAATAAACTTTCAGCTCGTCTCACTCGTCAACGTTCAATCTCCCGAGGATAACAAAACGCGACCAAGGAGCCTCAAACGGACTGGAACCGGCCCATTATCAGCCTGTGGCGTTGGGATTATCACATGCAAAGTACCAAGTGGAAGAGTTGTCACAACAATTAAACCGTGCATTGAAAGTTCAAATAGCATGAATACCTAGGTACAAAGGGCCGAACACCGAACACTGGACTTCCAACATCAGCTCAAGTATGGTACTTCACAATCAACATCGTCTACAGATTAGCAATCTCTAACTCGACCTCATACATGGCGAAGTCTAAATGCAAGACATTAGCTATCAGATATGAACCGATTTATCCACCGCCTCAACGTTTCAATCTATTCCAAACCGTCCCGCTACCTCCACAAACCCATCATGTTCCTTCGTCACCCACATGTCAACCCAGCTCTTCGCCTCATTGTATTCTTCTGATCCCGGCTTCATGGCTTCCTCCCGCTCTCTCTCGACATAGATAGTTCTGAAACCACAAGTCCTCGCAGCCTTCAGATCAGACAAGTGAGCAGCCACCATGGCTACCTCTCCTGGCTGCAGGCCCATGGCCTTGGCCGCTCCCTTGTAAACTGTTGGATGTGGCTTGTAAGCCTTGAAATCTGCTGATGATTGCAGCTTTCTAAATCCCAGATTCCCATGCTTATCTAAATCTTTCAACAACGACTGATTGCCATTCGACAGCGTCGATGTGACGAACTTCGTGCCCAGTTTATGTAGACCAGACGAGGAGTCTCTCCATGGATCAAGAAAATGCCAGATGAGACTCAAATCCTGTATCTCATCTTTCGTGTAGAGATCTTCCAGCTTCCATTTCTTGAGCAACTCTATGAGACTAAGACGATGATGTGTATCGACATCTCTCCATTCGTCCTTTTCGGGATCGAAATTGTGCACGTATTGCCAGTAGCTATTTCTCCATTCCTGTGCAAATTGAGCCCAGTCATCACTCTCCAGCTCAGATAGTCGTTGTCGGACCTCTGGGGACAGGTCAGCTGATCTAGATGAAGATGAGGTTTTTGCTGCGGCGCTTCTGATGAGGGCTGAGATGACGGTTGAGCGCCAGTCCACCTGCTTGATATCAGCTGAATGGTCTGAAGAATCTGTAAAACGGGATCTCATAAGCAAATCATAGCAAACCATAGGGTTCAATGAACTCTTGACGCGCCACGTGGATTTGTGCCTCGACAATAGCTATTGGTATCGATGGGAACATGTACCACGCTCAATATAGCAAGACAACTTCTATGAAAACGGAGCCACTTACCACAGTGCCAAAAACATCAAAAGTCAGTGCCTTGGGTGGCTCTTTCACAATATCGTACTTTGCAGACATCTTGATCGAGGAAAATACAAAGAAACTTAAATTTAATAATACTCTCAGGAGCTCCCAACTCTCTCCTTCGACGACGACTTTCTCCTCATTCTCGCGACATATTCCGCATTCCCCAGTTACATCACAGGCGCCATTCCGAGGTCCCCACACCCCTGAGGATTAGCGCCCACTCCACTAATCACTCCACTGAACCGAAATTCTTGGCAGTCGCCTCAGACGCTGCGTCATAATAAAACATCAACAAAAAAGTCGGATCTATCCACAACACCGTTACACAGAATAAGGGATAGTGAGTCTACGACGGCCATTGGTATTATACCATTTATCCATTCATTAAATCGGGATGCAGCACGATGTCGAAATTGCGAGACTGCCGCACTTTATAGGGAGACGGGTGCGAGAGGAAGCTGAGAGTTATGGTCCTTTTGGGTTTTTGAACCCGACGGTTAGGAGGTGTAGTTTTCCTTTGAGGCCGCATGGACTGGGCGATGAGAGTGAGGAGAGCGAAGAGGGGAAGATGAATGGAACTGCGAATGCGAATGCGAATGCGAATGCGAATGGCAATGGCAATGGAGAGTTACATGGGCATAGCAATAGCAATGGCAATGGGAATGGGAATGGGAATGGAGAACATGCGAAAGAGAAGAAGGAAGACGAGGTTCGAGCAGAGGATGTCCAGCGGTTATACCGAACAAGAGACAACAGAAAAGGTACCTCCCTTCTCCCACCAGCACTCAAACTCCGAAAAGCATACCTGAAAAAATATAATTAACTTCCCAAATCTGCAGGTCGACACGCAATCCTCGTAACCCCCGAACTCGACAAAAATGCCTCCTACCTCACACCCCTATCCACCTCCACTTTCCGCGCAACCTTCCTCGGCATACTCAACATGTTCATCAAATACCCCATCTACGACATTTCCTACCTCGTCGCCGTAATCTTCACCCTAGGTTCTGTAGTCTGGGTTATAAACGCCTTCTTCGTTTGGCTTCCCCTCGAATTGCCCTCCTCAGAATTTCCAGGCGAGATTGCCGATGCGGGAGGGATAACGGCATTTATAGGCGCAACGATTTTTGAGATTGGGAGCGTGTTCTTGATGATCGAGGCTGTGAATGAAGAACGAGCGGACTGTTTTGGTTGGGCCATTGAAGAGGTTTTAGAGCAAGGGCAGAAGTTGATTAGAGTTAGTCCGGACGGTTGTCATCATCATCATCTGAATAGACGAAATTTGGTTGGGAAGGGGAGGGCAGTTATTGGTAGTGAGTGAAGTTCAAATTGAGAGGGAGAGGAGATAGCTGATGAGGAATAGGGAAGGAGCGTAAGAACGAGCCAACCTCGAAGGATGCTAGGACATGGACTTGGTGGCCTAGTTGGTACGAGTTGCGGACTCATTATTTCAAGGAAGTGGGGTTCTTGGCTTGCTTGTCGCAGATGATTGGAGCGACGGTTTTTGTAAGTCAATTCTCGATTAATCTATTCTTACTTTGGAGCATCATGGCCCTGTGAAGGGCATTGACAAGAAGTCCTATGATTTCATCTCGATTCTACATCTGTTCGTTTGGAAGCACCACAAGTCTCCATTTTGGAACGTACTATGTGCGAGCATGTTGTGGATATACAATATTACTCGATGAAGTATGGGCAAGAAACAACTAAGCTGCCATGTGCTCAAATGAAGAGCTGTTATCCCTTGCGTGGAGAGACACCTTCAAGTAAAAGCTTTAGTATGCAGCCAATCTCGAGGATTGCCTCTTCAAAGTTCTCTCATCTGCTCCAACCCGCTCCACACAGCAGCTGCCCGTGTTTCTAGACTCAAACCCTCTTATATTCTCTTTCCCTTACCGTTCTCCATATGTCTTTATACTTTATACGTGCAAGACGAATTACTAATATCCCCACAGTGGATATCAGGCTTCACAGCCCTTCCACCAATCTACTCCCGCCTCACCTCAACCGCATCCCAAAACGGCGCCTACTGGCTCCCTCAAGTAATAGGCGGAACAGGATTCATCATCTCCGGAACACTATTCATGCTCGAGACGCAACAGAAATGGTATCTCCCTGCTTGGAAAGTACTGGGTTGGCACATTGGAGCTTGGAATCTAGTTGGCGTATGTCTTCCCTCATCCACTCTTCTCTTCTCCCCCATTGCACTATCCTGAATCTCCTCGCCCACCTCGAGGCCGCCACAAGTATTGAGCTGTTGAAAAACAGAGGCTAATATTAAATAGGGAATCGGATTCACACTCTGTGGCGTCCTCGGCTTCGCCGCCGCCAACAGTGGCTGCGTCTACCAAGGCTCTCTCGCTACCTTCTGGGGTAGTTGGTGTTTCTTGATCGGAAGCGTGATTCAATGGTACGAGAGTTTGGACAAGCATCCTGTGGATGTGGAGGAGGATGGTGGGAGGGTTAGTGATACGAAACCCGTCGCTTGATATTTTCTTCCTTTTGGTATAGTGAAAGGAGTAGGAGAATGGGGCTGGGAAAGGGGAGTAATGTGCATGATTGGAAAGGTTGGGAAAAGGAAATGGGGTGCGGAGCATTAGCATTTGCATTTGAAAAGTTGAGAAACGAGCTTGCATTGTTGGCTGGACGCGTGGTTTATTTACTTGCATTTACACTGCATGTAATCCTCTGAGTAAGAGGACTGAATAATAATAATCAGCACCATTGCGTGGGGCATCAGAAACTTGCAGAGCCCACTTCAATCCCTTCCTTAACTTCAAAAGCTGTTGTGAAGCGGTACAATCAAGGAACTGTAATTACATGTAAAGCCCCATCCACATAGCTATCCATCCAAATGAATAGCCACACAGTTCTACCACCGCAGACTTCAGTCCCTC
>VXCB01000142.1:0-97754 GCA_009613015.1 Mollisiaceae sp. DMI_Dod_QoI
GATTTAATATTAGATTACAAGGTGGTGGAAGCTGCCGGGGCTGCTGGGGCAGCTAGCGGGACGCTAAGCCGGATTAGGAAGGGGGGGTCGATAAACCGTTTGGGGGGGGTCGATAAACCGCTCGCCACATGTAACTAACAATTTAAAGTGTTGGGTACAGACGGACTACCCGGAACATGCGTCCTCTGAGGACAAGAAAGTTGATACAGCCAATCCAGACCAATCGAAAGTCTGCAATTGTCGACATGTACGATGCGAGAATTGCAATAATTGTGACGAACATGGAGTGATGGTCACAAAGTGTAATGGTGATCTATTGACCCAAAGCCCGAATTATGGCAGAGGCGTAGGCGAGTAAGGAGATTAGGAAAAGACGAAGTGAGGTGTGTTTGTATGATTGAGATTTTGGAGGATTTGGGGAGTGATTTTATTTTACTCGCGATGAGTTTTTATTTTGCTTGCGATGAGCTTGTACTTTGCTTGCGATGAATTTGTACTTTGCGAACTAAAAGTCTAAAAGAAATGCATGATTTTACATAATAATTTACCTAAATGCTTTGGTATCAATTTAAATTTCAATAAATTTAGACTTCGCTAGTTAAACATAGAGATAATAGAGAGTCCAAAGATTAGTGTTCTTTTCAGTGGTTTAGAGTGTCGCTATCAGCGTGCGTAACCACCGAGGACTAACAAAAGGGTGCCAAGCTTCCCAAAGACTCACCACATGGGTTGGTTCAGGTTTTAACTTGACCCTCGTAGCTACCAGAGTACGAATATTCCGATTTAGAAGATCCTGGTATCGCGTGAACCCCTTTTAGACTACGCTAGGGCTGTTTTGATAGTGTAAAACCCTAGGTTGCGCCATAGTAATTCCACAACCTCTTTCCTCCGCACCACTCCAGTTCCTCTTCTTTTTCTGATCTCTCCACTGGGCAACTGATATTGGACGGCTTCCCACGAAGTATGCAAGGATAAGTAATACCGAGTCGAAGATAGAGAGAGGCCATGCGTGAGCCTATTCATGGGTGATAGGGTTCGTAATCTCTCTCTCTTTCTTTTCATTCTCATCACCTCATCATCCAAAATCTTAAAGCAACTAGCTCCAGGCACCCTCAATACGAAACAAACCATGCTCAACTCAACGCAAGCAAGCATATAAGTTGCAATCCCTCATTCCCTAAGAAACCTCACCTTATCAAAATCGTCTGCTCCTCAACATCATCAAACCACGACGTCATATCCTCAAACTCGACTACTCTTGCAATTTCTCCCACACCAATTCTCCGAAACTGGTTTTTCTTTCCCAACTTTTCCATCAATAGAACATACTCACTTCTATACTTGCCATTTATGTTATTGACATACAGTCCCAGGAGGAAGAATTCCACATCGTAGATTAGCTCGTTATCGAATGAGAGCTTTAGACTTTCAGGCCAGTAATTGACTGACTTGGGCATACTCCAAAATTCCGTCAGTTCGTGCCGAGTTGCATCTTTAGTCATCATCACCGGCTTTATCTTGCCCACGAGCTCTATTATCACGTTTGTAACTTCTCCATAAACCGAATCAGAAATATTCCCGTTTGCGGTAACGGTGATGTTGTGCACGGTTTTAGTATAGAACTGCAAGTAGTTGTGCGACACCTCGGGCTCGACGGATCCAGGGAATGAACACCAAGACCAAGTTGGAAGTCCTGTGAGTTTCTCTCGAGCGTGACGGGGATAAGTGTTATCGGGGTGTTCTTTCCTCTCCCACAGCAGTTCTGCAGGCAAAAGATCGACCATGACTCCGGCTACGTACCGGGATGCAAATGCCTCCCGCCCAGACCTTGGCTAAACCAGATAAAGCAGGAAGACGATCACTCTCATTCGTCAACTGGCATGCCGTATATCTTACAATGAGATCCATCCACTCCTCGTGGTACCGCCAGTGTTTAGAATCCGTTTCCGTTAATCTAGAAGTTGAAAGCTTGAAACCTTTAACTTTAGGAATGTCCCACAATAAATAATTCTCGATCGGCGCATTCCCGTCCATACGGATTGCATCCTCGCATTCCCAAAAGAGGCCGTCATTAGTGTAAGAGAGAATTCTTGGTGACAAGCTCCGTTCTTGGAGGACCCATGCTCGTCGATTCAGCGGTCCGTTAAGCACCGCGTCTCGAAACCTGTTCGTGTTGCTCTTCCGAAACTGAACCTTCTCCGGTTTCGTGGAGTAGTTCAAAGTCCACTTCAGCGTGGCAGAAGGTGTCGAGGGCAGGGATTGAAAGCAGCCACCATCGCCATCGGCGGAGGAAGATGCTGCGATTGTGATGAAAGATTGCGTGTACACCTGAGCCATCGTCACAGCCTCTCTCGCCCAATCCTCGTAATCGTCTTGCACGATACATAGTGCGTCGATCCACAGGTACTGTATACGTATACTTCGTGTGATAGCCACGGCATCACGCATGGTTCGACATAAAATCGATGTATTGAATCCATTCATCCGAGACGATAAAGTGGCTCTCGTGGTTGTTGTAGAAGGAGACTTTCCCCAACAGTGGCTTAAAGTAGCATATCTCCCAAGACAGTCGTGGCCATTTCTAAGATGGATGGTAGAGGATCCGTTAACCCCCAGGTCCAATAGTCTCGTTGGAGGTTTAAAGTCGCGGTCATCCGATTCACTATATGAACACTTTTCGTGCCAACGAACACATTTGTCTATCCATTCCAGAATAATTGGGTTATTCTCAACAGGGTTCAACTGCCGTCCCAGTACAAGATCCTGCTTAGCCAGGGGAGAGTCTTCCAGGACAAAAAGCCCAATGGACAAAGGGTTTTCTTCCTTTTGGGCTTCATTTGACCGACCAAACACAAGGCAGTCTGTCTCGTACGAGCCAGCTTGTTCCAATGTACGTGACAGTAGTCTTCGATATATATATCCCACTTTGCTCAGATCTCCAATGTTCTCAAGAACTAGGGCGCAGAGTTGGCAAGTTTTAGCGGCTATGATCATTTCTGCTGGTGTCATGTGGGTGGTGGAGTATTTGAGAGGATCTCGATTTATATCCTGCCACCTGACTTCTTGCAAATGTGAAAAGTCATCGCTAAAGTCAATCTTGGAACAGACTTTGCACAGGCCAAGAGCCATTTCCTGGGAGGGCATCCCGCAGAAGTTCATCGGGAGAGAAAATGCTCAGTTTTGGTGTTGCTCACGGGGTGAAAATCAGCAACTTTCAGCTCCGCTTAAAGGTCTACAGCAAAACTCAGAGCATGTTCACAGCACTCCCAGCTCACTACAGAGCCTCGAAAAACTTCTCAGCCTTGTAGCTCCATTTGGAAAAGGAAATCATGATCTAATCATTTTACTTTTATGACTTTAAAAGGCGAAAAGAGCTCTTAGGTGGTCTTAGGACACTATGAAAAGAGGCTCTTCGCACTGCGCGGGCCAAGAGCATTCGGGAAAGGGTACAATACACAATAAATCGAACATGGAAATATGTTTACAACGCATTCTATTTGAATCTATTAACTTCCCACTTCCCACTCCCCACTGCGCATCCACATCTAGTAACATCTCGCAAAATCAACGAAAGCGACGCCACCCTCTCTCCAAGCCCATAGCTAATTCGAAGGGAAAGGACATACAGTACATACATCCGCGAAGTTCGATCACTAGCTAACGAGATAGATCCTCCCTTCATAAGCACTCAACTTCCCCGTCCCATCCACTCCCTCCACACTACTAACCACCAGTTCCCACTTCCCAGCCACCTCCTCCGGCCTTTTGAACTCCTTCTCACTCTCCGTAAAATTCAGCGCCACGACCGCTCTATCCTTCCCATGAATCTTCGAAAACACGAACGTATCCTGATTCCCCATATCATATCCCTGGAACGCGCCATGGATGAAGACATCCCTGTGCTCTTTGCGCATGGCAATCATCTTCTTCCAGAAATTGAGCACGGAATTAGGATCTTTCTGTTGATTTGCGACGTTGATTTCTTTGTAGGAATCGTTAGTTCGGATCCAAGCGCCGTCTTTCTTGCCCGTGAAGCCGGCATATGAAGAGTCGTCCCACTGCATTGGTAACCTCGCGTGGTCGCGACCGAGGATTTGGATGCTCTTCATCACATGTGCTAAGGCCTTTGGATCCTTTGTCCTGGCCTTGACGGAGTTGTAGTAATTGATGCTCTCGATATCCTTGTATTCCTCAATCGGCCAGTCTTTTGGTGCGTTGATCATCCCGATCTCCTGGCCTTGGTATACGAATAATGTGCCGGTCAGAGCACTCATCATGATCGCTAGCATCTTTGCAGACCGTTCTCTGAACTCCGGGGTATCGGATGCGTATCTTGACACCGACCGTCCTTGATCGTGGTTCTCGCAGAATGCTGTTGTCCAGCCATCACTACCTTCGATGAATGTTTGCCATTTTCTGATAACTTCCTTCAGTTCTGGAAGCTGGTAGCCTTCGTACTCGTATTTATGCGTCTTGCCAGTTCCAAGATCCACAATGTCGAATTGGAAAACCATGTCGAGCTGCTTGTCCCCTGATCCAACATATCGTAGAACGTGTGCAGGGTCTGGAGTGTGGGGAAGCTCGCCGACGGTCATGGTATCGTACTTGGAAAGAATTTGTGTATTCATCTCGCGGAGGAATTCGTGCATCCTTGGACCATTGCAGAATAGTCCTGGAGCAGGTTGCTCGAAAACACCAGCATCGATGACTGGAGCGTCTGGGAACGATGTACCTTTTGAGTACATGTTTACGGTATCAATTCTGAAACCATCAACACCCCTCTTGAGCCAGAACTCCATCGCAGATTCGTATATAGCCTTTCTTGTCTCAGGATTCTCCCAATTGAGATCTGGCTGTTGCTTCGCGAACAGATGGAGGTAGTATTCTTGTGTATGTTCATCCCATTCCCACGTACTGCCACTAAAGAAAGATCGCCAATTACTCGGTGGCATCCTGTTTCCATCCTCATCGTACTTCGCAGGTCGCCAAATATACCAATCTCTCTTCGGGTTATCTTTCGAACTTCGAGATTCTTGGAACCATTTGTGTTCGTCGGAGGTATGGTTGATGACCAGATCGAGAATTAGTCGCATGCCGCGAGAATGGCAGGCTTCGATCAGCTCTTCCATGTCTGCAACGGTGCCGTAGGGAGGATAGACGGCTTCGTAATTCGAAATGTCGTAACCCATGTCATATTGTGGAGAGTCATACATTGGAGATACCCAGATGATGTCGATGCCGAGATCTTTCAGGTAGTCGACTTTGGAGATTATGCCAGGAATATCTCCTAAACCATCGTTGTTGGAGTCTTTGAAGCTGGCAGGATAGATTTGATAGACAACTCCATCTTTCCACCAGACTCGTTTGGTGACCGTCATATTGCTGTGTTTGATGGAATGAAAAGATTGTAAAATTGATGGTGTAAGGATGTGAAGAATAGACAGGAAAAGAGAAGGATAGGACTTTGGTAAGAAAAAAAAGAGGAAGGGGAGACTTTTGAGTGCAGACGGAAGAAGTTGAGCGTGTCTGCCAAAAGAGAAAGTGCGAGTACGCCGTCCTCTGCCAATAACTGACTCAATCTGGTATCCGCTGACAACTCACGATAGCATTGCAGCTTCAGAGCTCCAATAATGGCAAGATCGTCGACGTGCTCGCCCGGCGTAGAAGGGAAGCAATACCTACCGTCTGGAGTTTACCCCACTATCCGCAAGACTGGCCTGCCGCTACTCCATAATTGATTGCGGAGACGAATTAGCTTGCATGAAATCTGGGCGATGGTTGAATGATATAGCGGATACGTAGTAGTGTGGTAGGTGCGGCTCCGGAACGAGGACTGTGTTGGCCGTGTTGGATGATGTGTCGTTGAAATACTCGCTGCATCTTTCGGTGAGAGAAGGATTTCGAGCTTCTCCGGAGCCTCCACGTGACTCGAATCTCTCAGCCATGGCCCGTGCATTTCTCTCTTTGAACACATTCATTACATTTCAACTCATATTGATGCCAAGGATCTGTCTCATCAAATTCACCCTATTGGGTCCTAAAAGTTCCCCATACTAGAGCATGGCGTTTCATGGGTTGAAAGTGGGGAATGAACTCTCAAGTCAGGCACGGCCTGCCCCAGAAACAAACAACCTGCACGGTACCCAGCAATCTGGGTCTGCTATACCAACACAAGTTCAATGAATGCATAGACAAGCATGAGTTTGCTCGCTACCTCCCCTGAAAAAACAGTCCCTGAGCTGCAGCTCGCCCACCCAACTCCCTCAGAATGCCACGCGATTTGGACCCTGATCTCCGAACCATGGCGGGATGCATTGTCACTGGAGCAATTCATGGAGGAATCGGCGTATCTTCTCACAGTACCCCTCGCAAAAGATGGAGGCATGACTATGTGGATACTTGTGGAAAGGGATGCGGTTCCTGACCAGAGAGCTATCTTAGCTTCGTGTGAAACCTACAGGAAGCGAGCTCTGGTCAGCAGCTCAAGCACGGGGGAGACTGAAGATGTGATTGTTCATGGTATCGCAAGTGTCTTCTGCGATCCTAAATATCGAGGAAAGGGGTATGCGAAACACATGTTGACGGAGCTGGCTCGCGTGCTGAAGGATTGGCAAGCGGATGGGAGAAGATGCATTGCCAGCGTGCTTTACTCTGATATCGGCCCCAAGTACTATGCCGATGTTGGATGGAAACTTACGTCTAACAATACTCATATCGAGTTTCCTGCTCATTCAAGTCCGGAGCTGGATGGTGTCAAGTTGCTACAGGCTGAGGATCTCGAGCAGTTGTGCGAGGAAGATGAAGCTATGATCAGAAAGAGTATGGCGATACTCACTGCGGCTGGTCGCCAGCATATGATAATCGTTCCGGATCACGATCATATGCTCTGGCATCACACCAAAGAGGAGTTCGTGTCTCAGAAGTTGTTTGGCAGGATACCGCATGTGAAGGGTATCATGGTGGACGATGAGCCAGGGAAGAGGATTTGGGCCATCTGGACCCATCGCTTCTATGGCGACCCAGAAGTCACTCCATCAGGAAATGTTCTCTACATCTTGCGGTTAGTGATCGAAGATCTGCTACAAGACTCGAAGATGATGCAAGCGCAACTCAAAAGGATTTTTCAAAGCGCCCAGGCTGAGGCGGCTGCATGGAATCTTGATGTGGTCAAGTTATGGGATCCTCATCCGCGTGTGCAGCGATTGATGAGAAGGATGGATATCGGTCATAGCATTGTGGAGCGGAATGAAGATGGTATAGCCAGTCTCCTGTGGTACGGCGAAGACGAGGAAGGGACGCCTGTTTGGGTTTCAAATGAGAAGTATGCTTGGTGCTGAAAACACCAGTCTGAGGAGGAATAGGAATTGGAGCGAGCTCATCTTTCACTTCTGCTTGTTCCTAGTAGAGCAGAGCGAGGAGGAACAACCCCATTTAGGGGTCTCACGTGATCACAACCATATCCCGACCCACAATCTGCAGGCATCGGACAATCCCCAGACAACCCCAGAAGCGATGATCAAATTATCAATTATCACAGAACCAACTCTACGCATGGAGTAGTGCTACACTCGCAGCGCACAAGAGCGCCTCACTCACTAGATCGCGGGTGTTCGAACCTCGTGACTATCCCCATTCAGATTCTCTCTTCTGGGGTGACGAACAATTCAGCGAGAAAAACAGCGAGTAGAACAACCAATGATATTTCACCCGAAAGTGAAGGCGAAACTTTTAGAAAATACGGCCGATGGCGGCTTTTTTGTGAGGCGCTGCGGCGTTTGCATGGATCGGGTTCTGGCAAGTTGCAACGGACATCTGCATTCTTGGATCGCCTCATCTGTCGGATGGCATCGAGTTTTCGCTTCGTGATCCCCGGATCTTCACTCCAGACTGCTCTCTTTAGCTTGGTAGGTTGAGATGCGGGTGAGATGCTATGGGAGCGATGTTGAGAGCTTCTTGGTGTGTTCTTTGCGCCTTCCATGACCCAATAAGGCAATCTTTGGTGGGGGAGCCAGACTCTCCTCAATATCCAAGGAAACACATGCACTTCTTCAGTCATTGCTCTACTGATGGGAAGCCAACTCAAGTCTCTGGTCTTCCAACTGCACCAACTATTGGCTTGTTTCCGCCACTGACAGACATGTCGCATCATGGTGTGTTCATCACGAGCGCCATTAGTCCCGAGCCATCGCATCCTTGACCCGGCACCAGTCGAGTCGAGAACCCAAGAAAAGCATTTCCCACTTGCCCCAATGTGGAATCGAACTCACCCCTCAACTCTATGGCCCCAGCCAGGGCTGAAGATAATGGGACTCCACTCGCTCATTTTCCCCAGCATCATCTCCTCTTTCTCCTCGCCCTCCACACTCCTCGCCAATCTCATGTCAGAGTTGACCGGCATCTGAAGACGAATTGACCACTCAGAACTCTCGTCGCATTCCAGCCCAAGCTTCTGCCAGCTTTATTGGGGTGGCGGTCTACCCCGGACTCTCTGACCTCGTCGCTGAAATACAAGCCACCCCAGAGAGTCTTAGCTCTGTTTTCTATTTCACCTATTGGTCAATCGACTATCTAATTCAGCATTCTCCTGCTTTTGTATATTCAACTCTTCCTTTCGACTTCAAGATATAAGGATACTCTTGGTCCCACCATGTTTTGACATTCAGACATTATCATCTCATCTACATCCTTATCTCTCCTCAACACATCTCAAACTTCATCGCATCTCCCGCCACTATGCGTCGACACTCTGGAGTCCACGAGGTCGCTGTCGACGAAAACACTCTGCACGTTGAAGATACTGTTGTTCGAAGGGCTTCAGTTGCAGTCCAAAACTTCGCCGACCTCTCCGCCGAAGCCAAAGATGCCACCGCCAAGGAGCATGAGATGGGCTTCTGGCAAGCAATCAAGCTCTATCCTAAGGCTGTCGGATGGTCCATCCTTCTTTCTACAGCCATTGTTATGGAAGGCTACGACGTCGTACTCATCGCCTCTTTCTACGCCCTCCCAACTTTCAACAAGAAATACGGCGTTCTCACCGCAGACGGCACTTACACTGTCCCCGCACCATGGAAGTCAGGTCTCTCCAACGGCGCTCTCTGTGGTGAAATCCTAGGTCTCTTCATCAACGGTATTGTCTCTGAGAAGTTCGGTTACCGCAAAACGATGATTGCTTCGCTAGCCATGATGCTTGCCTTCATCTTTATCCCTTTCTTCTCCCAAAACATTCAGACACTTCTCGTTGGCGAGATCCTCTGCGGTATACCATGGGGTGTGTTTCAGACACTCACAACAGCCTACGCTTCCGAAGTCTGCCCTGTCGCTCTTCGTGCCTATCTCTGCACGTACGTCAATCTTTGCTGGGTCATGGGACAATTCATCGCTTCTGGAGTCCTTCGTGCTGTCTTGAATCGTACTGATCAGTGGGGTTACCGAGTAAGTCTTGAAACATCAAACATTTTCCAAAAACAACCTCTAACTTTCCCCTCTCCTCAGATTCCATTTGCTATTCAATGGCTTTGGCCTGTTCCTCTTCTGGTTGGGATCATGTTCGCTCCCGAATCCCCCTGGTGGCTCGTTAGACACAACCGCACCGAAGACGCCAAGAAAGCTCTCCTCCGCCTAACCACTCGCAACGACCCAACCTTTAACGCTGATGCCACTATTGCAATGATGACCCACACCAATGAACTCGAGAAGCAGATCTCAGCCGGAACCTCCTACTGGGACTGTTTCAAAGGCGTCGATCTCCGCCGAACCGAAATCGCCTGTATGGTCTGGCTAATTCAAAATCTCTGCGGAAGCACATTCATGGGCTACTCCACTTACTTCTACGAACAAGCCGGTCTCCCCACCGTCGACGCCTTCGATCTCTCCATGGGCCAATACGCACTCGGCATGATCGGCACCATCGGCTCCTGGTTCCTTATGGGCAAAGCCGGCCGCCGAACCCTCTACCTCTACGGCTCTTGCGCGCTCTTCACCCTCCTCATCATCATCGGCCTCACATCCATCGCTCCCTCCTCCAACATCGGCTCTAGATGGGCCATCGGCTCCATGCTCCTCCTCTTCACATTCATCTACGACCTCACCGTTGGCCCCGTCTGCTACGCCCTCGTCGCAGAAGTCTCATCCACCCGCCTGAAAGCCAAAACCATCGTCCTAGCGCGCAACCTCTACAACATCGGCGGCATCGTCGTCAACATCATCACCAACTATCAACTCACCTCCAAACCCAGCGGCTGGGGCTGGGGCGCCAAATCCTCCTTCTTCTGGGCGGGTTCCTGCTTTCTTTGCATCGTGTGGATCTTCTTCAGGTTGCCGGAACCGAAGGGACGCACGTATGGGGAGATGGATGTTTTGTTTGAGAGGAAGGTGGAGGCGAGGAAGTTTCGGGATACGAAGTTGGATATTTTTAGAGGGGATCATTTGGAGCCGGTGGTAGAGGGGGATTCAGAGTCTGAGAAGAATGTTGGGGAGAGTGAGAAGCCGGGTGTGTCGATGGTGGAGAAGGTTGATACGGGTCGATCTTGAATGATCCCCATATATTTGGATTGACGTTGGGCTGGACATGAATGATGGATTGGTGTATAAAGCCTATATGAGACTTGTAAATATGGAATGTTTTGGTCCGTTTGTATATATTTCTTTTTCTAGTTAAGGAGTAAAGAGGAGATCTAGGTGTTGTCGTCGCCACTGATTAGATGTTAGATTAAAAGAAGGAGAGTTGTGAAGTTGGAGATATAAATGCTTATATAAAGAAGGCCTGTCAATCCAAGCGGTGAATAGTGAACGTAAATAGTGAATAGCAAATAGTAAATAAGCGATTCCAAAATCCTACCAATTCACATATGAAATTCAATGAATTGCCTCACTTGTACCTTCGTAACTGAAATTCACTTTTTGAAAAGGATATCCATTATTCACTCAAATTTATCAGTACCACATTTTGCTTTTACTTAATATAGTAGGAAGGAAAGTTCAAAGTACTTCCGAAAAGACTTGAAGAGATGATTTAATTGGTGGGAATGAATGTATGGGTATAAAGAGTTACAGATTGGTGAAGTGAATTGAATTAAAGTGAATTGAAATGAAGTGAATTGAATAAAGGATTCACAAAATGGAACGAACGTGTTTGGTATGAGTATGAATGATTTGTATTTTGTGCTTATTGTGAACGGTGAACCGAGGCTAGGTTAAGGCCCCGAGGGCCATTTAGTAATATATAGTACTCGCAGTATTCGGAATATATACAAGTATCGCCTACGGTACAACATGGCGATAAGGGATAGGCCTCTAGCTTTGAGAGAGCCACAGATGTGCGAAAGCATGGAGCAAGATTAACCCAAGTTTAGCTTATTGGCAGGTAGGTGTATTTTCTCTTTGTGGGAGGGGTGCAGAGAATGAATGAAGTGTTATGAATATTTGAGGGTGAGTTTTGGGATTTTGAGGAGGGGTTGGTAATGTTGTCAATTTCAAGCTTGTTGTCATTTTTGGGAATGTGGGAAGTTGGGATCGGAGAAATTCGAATTGGATTTGATGTGCAATCCCCTACTAAGAATCGGGTAATGGAGAATTGAGCGCAAATAAGAATTATATAGACTGGCTCGAAATTTATTATAGTATGCTTCTCGAGCATTGATCAGCATTTTCCGAAGAGCTTCTTGTGCGGGATTTACTTGTATGAAACGTGTTGTTTAAAAGGGCTTTTTAATACTAAGAAATGCAATATTAGTGAATGCTTCATACTACTTCACCCCTTACCTTACTTCTGAGTTAACTAATTTTTATCATCTCGATATCGACGCTAGGCTTTTGCGAGTATTTTCCCGTTCACTTTTGACAAGCTGCGATATTGGAAATATGAAGATGGATCAATGGATATAAATACAACTTCGATCTAATTAATAGTATTCCAGTTCTTTTTCCTTTGCCAAAGCCAGCCTGATTGAGCTGATGATTAGAATGGTATTATTTTACTTTCAAACTCGAGCGTTAGTTGTAAATCATATGAAATGGCTACCCACTTGCTTTTGGTGAGCTATGATCGCAAGTTTGACTCTTTCTCAAAAGGAGCATTATTGTTGTCATCCGTCGTTTGCTGTCAAAATCTCTTGATAATCTGCGTCTATCACTACTCCTCCAAACCCAAGATGGCCTTGGGAGGAGTAGGCTAAGTGCTTGAATGCTTTCAGGTCTCAAAATTGGAGCGAAACTATGTAATCCAATGAAATCGAACCATTCGTCGATTAGCTAGACTCTAAAAATGAGCCAAGAGGCTTCTATGTAAATTTACGCAAATTTGTTAGAAGTATATTTATATCCAAATATTTCCACCTCTTTGTACCGGGTTACTTTTCAAGTTTTAGCAAAGCCATTCACTTCGCAAGCACCCTTCGACTAGAATTACAAGAACACGCTGATGTCAATTAAAGGCTAGTATGATGCTACATAAATATTCAACAATTTAAGAAGTATCTCGACTGCATCCCCTCGATCAAATGGGAAAAGAGTCTCGGTGAGTTGCTCAAAGATGAGAGAATGTGGAGAGATTTGTTATACTGCGATTGGTGCGCCGAATACAAGCCGGAGGTAGCATTTGCGGTTTCGAAGGTTTCTCGATCTGTCGTCTCAATTCCCACAGTATATATCTGTCCTTTTAGACGATAGCTTTGGTTGCCAATTCTGAAGCGTTGTCAACACTATATACCGATATCGAAATTGCCGATCTGAGAAGAACTCATCTCAAAATGGTACGATATTTGTATGCTATTCGGAGTACAATATTCCTACTTTTTGTGTTAATATTGAAAGTACAATTCTTACCCGCGCACATCGCCCCTGTTGCATACGATGCAATACACTCTCCCTTCCATAATTATACACTGCTCTCAAATTAATTTATACACTTCGAATATGACGATACTGGAAGCGATTTCAAATTCGTGGAATCAAATTCATTTATTTTTTACCCAAAGTGAATATCAGCGCATAATCTCGTTGCATCACCGCCTTTTTTTCTCCTATTTAAAGATTCACTAAAGGTCTGCAAGATAAGAGAAGCGATAATGCTTTAGGGAACTGCGAGAGCCTTTCATTTTGTAAAGCCCCGTATGATTTTGTCAAGATGGTCATATGCACCAGCTTCACCCCAGCACTTACCTTATTTACAGTTCCTCAACCCCATATCTTCTGTAGACTAGATGCGCTAATAAACACAGAACCATACCAGGCATAATCAAGAGTTGAGGGCCCTCAGGCTTGTGCCACGAGGACCGTTATAGATTCAGTGCTTCACTTTCTATTTGTTTGTAGGGAAAGCGTCCTCGCAGAGCAGAGCAGACTTCTGTATTAATTTGCTGAAGTTTTGCAAAGTGCCAAACTAGTTTTCTGCTGTCAAAGTCTCATTGATTGTCATTCCAAAAGCGAAAGACTCGCGCCTGACGGTTCAGCCCCAGCTCAGATAAGGCATTGGAAAGCCTTTTCAATCGGAGGAGGAGATGAATTACTTCGACGATTTCGAGAAATGATCTCCAAATAATCTGCGATCTGCCACCAGTCCTCGCGAATGAACAAGGCAGGGGAAGTTCCTCAATTAATTAACCCCGAGTCGAAAGGAAGCTTTTATATCCTCTAAGCTTGCATGGTTGTTCTTTCTTGGAAACTTGACGAGTCAACGTGAACATAGTACAGTTCACTACACCTGAATGATGGATCGTGGTCTATAAATAACACCCTTAGACTGATACCAATCTCCACGACTACGACGTACAGAATTCTCCTACATAATGCGGCCCTGCCCATTCTTGGGTTTTCGTGTCCAGTATCATGATTTGAAACTAGGTTCCAGTGAAATCATTGGCTAGGTGTTATGATTATAACTAGGGGCCTTCTAGGACTAAGTGTTAAAGCCATCCTCTCGAATCCCATCGTTGTTGTCATTCATTTTCGTTTTGTCAACTTCACCTTCGCTCCTCCAACGTGCAAGCAAGATATGGAATTTGGACAGCTATGAATCTGTAACTATACGCTTATTTCTAACATCTATAAGAACAGTCCTATAAGAGAGCTTAGCTTTGAACCTGTATTGATATTAGTTTCCATCTTCGATTCTTTTCGAAGGCAATATACAACAGGATCAAAGCCCCAAGTTGTTTTTATATATCGCTTTATTCCCCGTGAACGTTTGAGGGCCTTTGAAAATTCATCAGTTTTTCCGTCGTTTCCTTTTCCGGGGACGGTTGACAGGTGGATCTGTATCGGGCCCAATATGCTGTGACTTGCACTGTAGAAAAGTATAAAAACATTGGTCGTCAATTCAATTCTTTCCGGACAGTTTCTTGCGAAATAATCTGATCTCAAATCTGATCTCAGGTGCCAACCACAAGTTTGCTTTCTGGATTTCGATATCAAGGAAATGAGGTCCTTGTTTTGTTAATCGATCTAGAGGACGCGGAAGGAAGAAATGAACGGCTTCATGATTTGTGAAGGTAAAGTTATATATTACTGTCTTGAGTTAAATGGCTGCCAATTGGTACTTCGAATGCTTGATGATTTTCTAGACACGTTGCATAATTCCTAAGAGCTTGCGCATGCTCAGGGTTCATGAATGAATATCAGCCGGAAAAATTAACAGCAACAGAAAGCTTCACCACATAAGCCTCTCCTTTTCTTTATTACCTTTTGTTCGTTCTGGATGCCTGGTCCCATTTTCGTAACGAATTTATAGGTATGGGCTCGGCCCCTCTCGACTTCGCTTTGAAGCGTGGATGAGTGAAAAGTAAATTGTATTTCGAAAGCCTGTTTAGAGGTTCGCGTGAAATTCACTTTTTTTTGCAGAAAGATCTATCCTCGATTCACATGTTTATTATAAAAGGGCGGGAAGAGCTTGAAATCACATTTTTCAAGATTACAAACGCTGGACTCCAAACAGACGTTGCGCGGTGTTCGGGAGGATCTTGGTGATTCAAAAAATGATTCTACAGCACTCTCAGTACCGATTCACCGAGTTCTTCTACAGTCCTCTTTCCTCAAACTCCACAATATTCACGACGATTCTGGAGGCTTGGGCTATAAGCTGTTGTTGTCAACCTTCGTCATGTTCTCAAGACATTAATCGCTCTGCTCCGATTTACTCGCCAAATCCTTTATTGGCCAATACAACGTTGCATTGGTCAAATTGACCCATTTGGTCAATGCTATAGCAGTTTGACCAATGAGTTAGATGTCATTCAAATCATGAAATGAAGATATATTATTTCACCCAAATGCTACTACCCTAATATGTTTTTAGTGTTTTTCCAAGGCGCTAGCGCCTATACAAGTAAATCAGCTTCTACATGATCTTTAGTAGTAATCTTAGGGAGCTGATATTAAGAGCTGCACTGGCATATCCGAGTAGTTTAAAACTTTGAAAAACTAGTATATCTTTAAACCTCACCCGGTAGATTAAATAAGGTTTATATGTTGAAAGTAAGGGGTTAATGCCCTACTTATGTTTCATAGATCGGCAGGAACATTATAAATAGGGGACCTCGCACTATAAAATAATGTTACAATTAATTAAGAAATTATACCTTCATCATTGCCGTTTCACATTATATAAGTACAGCATATGGAGGCGCTGGAAGCAATTTATCCGAGCTAAAAGGGGGGACGGGTAGCCGAAACTAAGGGGAAGGGGGTGGGGGGAGATCACACAAAGGGAGTTTTCACTAAGGGAGTGAAAACACCAACCAAAAATCGATATTTCGAAAAAATAATTAATTAAATCTTGCCATTGGCCAAACTCTTGACGTATTGACCAAGTAGATATTATTGGTCAAATCGGGCACGATTTGGCCAAATAGGGCGATTTATTGGCCAATAACGCGTTTGGCGAGTAAATCGGAGCAGCTCAGTACCCGAAAGTAAACTTTCAACCCCAATCAACTAAGGTTTTTGACTATTTACATTGGGCGCTATTTTAAGCTGGCATCAAATCTTCTGTTTCTCATAGTTTTCTCACGTTGCTATACCTAAAGACCCAGTACCCCCAACGCTAAGATTCCAAGGGGAAGCCCCATCCCCAGCCCTTCCTTCATACTCGAATCCCCATTACACTGCGGACATGGAGTTTGTGTAGGACATACCGCGCTGGTTGTCGGGCACAGAGGACACGAAGCTGAAGAAGTCGACTCAAATAAAGGCCCTGACGAACTTGATGGCGTTGTTGTTGTTACTGTTGGCGATTCGCCCCCATCTGGATTTGTGAATGTGATGGTGGTGCTGTTGAAGCAGTTGAGTGCCGTAAGCGGAACGACATCGGACTCGTCGGCGAAGATTATGTCGACGCACTGTGTCTCTTATCAATACTCGTTTCAGAGCCTCAAATTTCTGCTCCATAATAGAGAAAAAAGGGGAGGGGGGAGTATGAGGGCGAGAACTGACATTATATAGTGCACCACCGTGCACCGCCGTCTCAACCACCTGAATTGTCGCCTCATCACCAATGCTAACACTCACATTGGCTGGAATCGGCACTTGTGATAAACAGAAAGTTCCCGGGTAAGGTTGATTGGTTGGCCCATTGATCTGAAAAGGTGGAAGCATTGGGAACGATTCGTTTGGTGGGCCACCTTGCGGGCCAGATGTTCCAAGTCCCAAGTTGATATAGAATAGTGCGCTGGCATGCCCCGTGAACCACCCTGGTTGGATTGCTATGCCACCACCGTTTATCGGCCATTTTGTTCGATTTGTTGTTGCTGGAATACCACCACCTATGAGGTGTCAGTTGGATGTCAGATGTGGTAATATATGTCTCAAAGGATGGGAAATTGTTGGATGAATGTGGGGAAAGTTCCACTTTCTCGACAGCTTAGATCTAGAAGTCTTTTTTGCTCGAACTTATCTTTCTGTAGATGTGTTTTCATTTGCTAGGATGAAGTGGTAAGAGAAGAAGCATCGGTATTTGAAAACTCGGAGAATTAGACAGAACGAGATACTCACAAGGATATGACCATTGCATGCCATAAGGGAATGTCTCATTCTGAATCAAATTATTTCCCCTCCATCCCGGATACGTAATAACTGTATGCGCATGAACTCCCACCGCCCATAATACCGCAACAATAGCCAATCCCCTTGGAAGCATTATTATCCGACTTACAGCCAAAAAGCCGCAAGTACACAGTGTCGTATATTCCTCTGGGGGTCAAGATGTGCTTACACGAGAGATAAATAAACGTTCTCGGGGCGTATCCTCATTTTATACTTACTGCGTCCTATACGAGGTTGGAATCTCGGTGTTCGGCGGCGCAGCGTGTTTTTGTCCAATGGTGCAACGGCATCTGCGGCGCGTGCCTGATCGAGGATGGGGCCGTGGTGCCTGCAGCGGCCCCTGGATTACGGCGATGGTCGCCTAGGTACCGAAAAGAGGGGTTACGATTTGACATTGAATTCTTTGCTTTTATGGACCATGATGGAACGGAAATCGAGTCAAGATATTAAGAAAGGCTTTGATGTTTTTTTATTTGATTGCAGACAGTAATTAGGGAATACTGAACGCCTTTCCAGCCTTCTCGAAACATGCCTGCTAAGGTTCTTTCGCTCTTTTGGTTTGGCCCGAACTTATAACCCTGCTGCCTTCACTACAAATGCAGCTGCAGTCCCTGCATCGTCCGCATACTGCAACATGGCTTAGCTACACTCGAACGAAGTATAACGGGATTTTTGACTTACATCCAAATGGTCAGCGTCGACGATTACAGAACCTTTGCAGATATAATCATCGCTATGACAGATAACGAGAACCTTCGACGGGTCGATAGCCCCCACTGCGGTGCCATTATCTGGATCACCGAAAATTACAACTTCATGGGCGAGTTAGCATTTATCTGCATGGAAACGAATTGAGAATACCTGAAGAGACTTGAGCAGCAACAGCTGGGCTGAGTTGCTTTGCAGCCATATGAACCTCCTGCCCTCCTTGACTAGACCAGAATTCAACTTCTCAACAACAACCCATGTATTGAATGATTCGGAAAGAGAGGCATACCTATACCCACTAACCACAACTTTCGTATTGGGACACTGTGTCATTGCTTGCGTCGTCAGATTCGCCATCAATGTCCCACCCGCCGTACTACCGCCCTCAAGGAACCCAATAATACTAGCAGGATAGTCCAGTCCTTGAACAGCAATATTATTCGTTCCGATCAAAGCACCAATTGCCTGGAAGAAAGGCGGGCCGGTCGATGACCCGACATTGCCAGCAGAGTCAGTGCCGCGAGCGAAGATAACAGTGAGTTCTCTGCAAGGAGCGCCATTGACGACGTCGTTTTGTGTTGTTGAGGTGAGATCACGGGGTAAGAGTGTGTGAAGGATACTGGGGAGTAGAGGCGAAGATGTGACAAGCGGGAGGAGAGCGAGCGGAAGGAGAGGGGGCTGCATAGTGAACGAATGAGGCAGAAAAACGGAAGTCGAAAAGCAGAATAGAGGAGAAAGGCGATGAACCTCACGTTCGCACGATAAACAAAACGAACTCGAATAATAAATGTTTGTGGCCAAAATGATACATTTTGTACTCCGGTCCCACTCGGCTTCGCCTCCCTTTTCATCTCGCGTACCAAGAAATCACGAAATATTCCAGGGAACAGTTCTCCCGGCAGTCGAGTACCGAGGCCTAATATTCATCCAGGATGCATCAAACCTTCGTATTCAAAGACGATTGGAAGTCACGCTGAAAATGCGCACAACCCAAATGTCGCAGCAAGCGCCGTGCTATTACCCCGCCCTTGACCCTTCTAGAAGGCGTTCCTGAATTAGTTGGAACAGCGAACCAGTTTCTTGGCAAGGACGACTCGTGATTGGAAGCGCTTGGGCGAGGTATATAACCTTGTTTAAGCATTATGAGGGTTGGTACGTATGATTGGCTGGGTGGAGATCGCTGGTGTCGATCTGATAGGGTAAATAATTTGGATAGACAAGGAAGTCGCCAATTGCGGCGCTTGATGGGAAAGGAGAGGAGAAATAGTACAGGAGAATTGCTAGGGCTTTTTCTCAGTAGATGAATTTAATGCATGGTTTTCAAAGAGAGAACAATTTAACTTTTGTGTTGGATGTATGAAATGGTGAAAACATAGATCTTAGGGTTAGAGAGATCTATTTTTTGCCTGAGTCATATATCCCTGAAAGTAATGGAAAAGGAAGAAATTTGAAGACGTGACTTTGACTGTCATTAGTCACGGAGACAAGGCTCTTATTGCGCATAGAACATAATGGTAGAGAATTTGAGACCTTTGAGTCCGAGAACTCAACGGTTCCGACTCCCAGCTTCGCTATCCAAGAAGTCATATTACCGTTATCTCTTCGCTTTAGATACTCTCTTGTTATATTATCTTTCTTTCTTCATCTTGCTCCAAATTTCTCATTCTCTTATACTGGTGCTATGGGCAGTGCCTTAAAATAAAAAGCAACTCAGAATACAACAAAAGCCACGAGACGCAAGACATCAGATGCGTACGCAGGAATACTGAAGATAGGTATGAGTGATGAGTAATTCTATGATACAGAGACCGGAGCGGATGAAACTGGCCTGGAATTCCGGGTATCTGTCAATGATGAATCCACGAATATCTATTCATCTACCGCAATAGCGGTAACAATCAAGTGAGAGGGGTTGACTTCAAAAATGAATGAGACCATACCAGTGGCAGATTAGGCTTTGATAGCCCTGACCAACTCTCCCAGGTACTCCCCCTTCCGCTCCGCCCAAATACTCGCATGTGTATCATCACTAAGCATCAGCTGTGCATTGTCGCCCAGCCTTGCCGCCACCTTCTTCGCATGCTGTAGCGGCACAAAATCATCCAACCTTCCATGCCACAACCGGACCGGCAAATCCTTCCTGATCTCCTCAATCCTAAATCCAAAATCCGAATTCAGCAACCGGAAATCATTCGACATGCCATCCATCCCTTGCTTGTACACCTCAGCTGCGCGCCGTACATGCATCCACATGAAATCCTCCTCACCAAGCACAGCAACATCCTTTGGATTCATATTCTTCTTATCCTTCTCGAACGCCTTGCGTAGAAGATTCATGCGTTCCTCCTCGCTCAAATCCAGCCGTGCTCCAGGCTCACGACTGAACCACCATCGGCAGAGACCTGGAAACAGTCGCTGACCAAACGTCCATCCCATCCAGTTCATCCATTTCATTCCCCAGTAGCCCATATCAGGTGATCCGAGGCCACAGACGATAGAGACTGCGCGCAGCTTATCAGCAGGTAGGACTCGCGCGCAAGCGAGCGCGTATGGTCCACCGCCTGAGATGCCAAGGACTCCGTACCGTTGGAGCCCAAGATGGTTGGCGAGGGCGTCGACATCCTTTGCGTGATTGAGTAGGGAGTGTTCTTTGTGCGGTGAGCTTAATCCGTAGCCGGGGCGATCAACGGCGATAATGCGTGCGCCTACTTTGGAAGCCTCGGGATCGAGACCAGCACCCTCGATTCGAGAACTAGGGAAGCCAGGCATGTAGAGAACGGGCTCGCCGGTACGGGCGCCATACTCAGCGTACCCTAATGTTCGTCCATCTGGGAGGACGAGGGTGGCTGAGGTTGCATTGTCGAGACGGTATCGACAGTCAGCAGGCGGCCCTGATGATGACATTAGAGGTTCTAAGTGAGTTTTTTTTAGAGGACTTGGAGTATGGGAGATATGATTCCGGGAGACATTGATTCAGTCGTGCTTGTCAGCGGTGGTGGCGGGTGTTCATATAGAAGAAGAGCGACCTAGGACGTTCGTTCGTCTATTCTAGGGACGGGATAATTTCAGATCGCAAGTCGCATTGTATTACGCTGTCACGTGAATCGCAAAGAATACCCAAATAAATGCTGCCAGTGCTTAGCAATGGTATTTTAGGAACACTATTAAATGACTCACATTATACGAAGTATCGTTTGCTCAGATACCTACCTAGGTGCATATCGCTTTCCGAAACTTGTGCCGTGTGACTGAGATACTATCCCGATTCATGCCGGCTTGAGCGAATGCACCAATAACCTAAATTAACAACTACAATTAGAATAGGAAATAAAAAACCTTTTGTTCGACTATGTAGATACCTACCTGGGTATATAGGTGTCTATCTATACCACGTGATGCAACCTACTGCTGACCGTCATGGGTACGAGGGGTAAGGGAAGAGGCCCAACAAACCTCAAATCCTCTGGGATATCTCGAAACAAACTCATACCCATACGCATTGCCATCCCAAGCCAACCCTTTCCATCAAAATGCCAATTTCCCACTCCAAAAACATCCAGTTCTCATCAGTTCTTATACCCACGGGAATAAACTTCCTTCGCCACTCGCTACCAAACTCCAAAGCGGAAGCGAAGCGTCATGTCCATATCCGTCTTGATGATGATGACGATCAACGATGTACCACCTTCCCCTTTCAAGCAAAATAACGAAGGCAGTTTCGTTCCGTCCCGTTTCTACCTTCTTTCTTCTTCCAAGCTACCTTACTCCAGCCAATCCCACCGCCACCGCCACTCATCTTATTTTGGTTTTGTTGCATGTCGAACGGCGCGGCGAGAGGAGATTCCGAGGAGGGGAAGGGGGACGGGTTAAGGTAAGGACGAGGATATTGCCAGTGTGTTGAATCTCTGCTTCTACTTCTACTCCTAAGGATCGCAGCATAAGGTATAATCTAGATCTAGTTCTCTTTCTGCTAAAGGAAAAGCAAAGAGCTACCACTCTAGATACCACACAAACAACCTAACTCAATGCGCCAGCTACAGAATTCAAAGTCAACGTGTCTATAATTACCTCCTCTCTTCTCTTCTCTCTCCTCGATCCTCATTTCCCTCCCCCACCCACCAATCCACCTTTCCCAGCCAACATCTTCCAACCTTCTCCCTCCCAACAATATCAATGCTTATAAGCCTTCGCCAACTCATTCGCATGTAAAATCGCCTCTCTCGCCCCCTCCCACCTCTTCCTCCCCTCCCTGCCCTCTCTCCCCTCCACCTCAAAAAACCGATACATAAACGGCGTCATCACTCCCGTCATCATCAAGCCCCTCATCTTCCTATCCCTCCACCAAAACGCCCACCCCTTTCTTCCATACCCAAGGAAATCATCGACCCCAGTCCCCGCCGCCTCATTCAAGAAATTATAATACGGCGCCGGTCTCACGATCCCCGTATACACTGTATCTTCCCCATTCCGGGTCAGAGAGCGCACCCAGACGTGATGCGCGGCGATGCTTTGGGCCATGGAGGAAGGAGAGGGGAGGGGGTAAGGGTTGGTGGGTTTCCAGATTTGGGAGAGGGCCATGGAGACGAGGTCGATGACCGTTAATGCGCCGTCTGTAAGAGCGGCGTAGTTGAAGAATGCAAGGGAGGAGGCGTAGGATGGAGGGAAGATGTTTTGGTAGAGGTGTGCGAGGCGGGGTTCTTGGGTTTGAAGATCAAGATCGGGTTTATCCGAGGAAATGTTGTTAGTGGAGGTGGGTGCGAATGGGTCGTAGTCGCGGAAGAGAGAGAAGTCGGGTTCGTAGCCGGTGCAGAAGATTACGGTGTCGATTTCTAGTTTCGTCCCATCGGATAGCTCGACCTCCTTTTCACCAAGGAAGCGTTTGATGCCCTGCACGGAGGTAATTTTTTGTTCGCGCAGACTGTTGACTAGGTTATCGCTGATGACAGGTTGATGGTTAGCGAGAGATGGTGCAGGAGAGAGTCGCCACGAGGGATCAAGGTTGGGGAATGCTTTCTTGGAGTGGCCTTCGATTGTGTAGTCGAACATCCAGCGAGAAAGACGCGAGAAATGCTTGTCGAGGAAGAATTTCGCGAGGTTGAGCTGTCGATTGATGACGAGGTCCAATGGTATGCCCTCCACTATGCGTGGAAGCTTAGATTGTTAGCATCGAATCATCGAGATTGTGGGAGACGAACAATTTTGACCCCTCCACGATGAGAGAGGTAGATCTTCGAAGCGTGACCGATCAGCTGGGTCGAGGTATCAGCTGCGCTGTTCCCGATTCCCAAGACCAGAACTCTTTCTCCCTTGAAGGCATCGGGTCTGTTTTGACTCAGCATCGAGTTTATCTTTCTCTCAGTTGCTCACATACCTCTTAAAGGCCTGCACATGCAGCGATTTTCCCTTGAAGTTCTCGATGCCTTCAATCTTAGGTGTCGTAGCACGCCCAGTGAGGCCATTGCACACCACCAATTTATCAAAATCTCTAATTTCTTCTCCCTTCTCGTTTCCAAGGCAAAGCTGCCATTTGGTGTCCTCGGAATTGCGTTGAATCCATTTCACTGAAGTGTTGAACTGCACATACTTCTCTAGGTCGAAATGCTTGGCGTAAGATTTGATGTAGTCACATGTCTGGGCGGCTGTAAGATGAGGTGGCATTTCTGGGCATAGCATCAGCAATTATTTGAGCGCGTGGAAAAGTGTTTAGAAGTTGGTGGATGCATACCATCAGGAATGGGGAAATCGGTGAAAGAGTTCTGCGCAAAATAGTCAATATTCATGCTCAAGGGTTACCGCTTCGGATGCCACTCACCCCGAATTTGCTGACATTGCTGACCGTCACTGTTCCCTATTAGTATTCGCTTTTCACAACACACACCTTCATCATTGACTCTGAATTCACAGAAAAAACAAAAATATAATGGAAACTCACTTTTCAAAGTGCTCGTCGTCGTCTCGTCCTCACAATACGACCACACTCCACCAACCTCACCCCTTTTCTCGATGATCGTGATATCAAAATCTCCCGCCTCAAGCAGATTCTTCGTGACCGAAAGTCCAGAAGGTCCTTCATCTCATCAGTTTCTTAACCTATATCAATTCTCAGATCGTAAAATACCTGCCCCGATGACAGCCACGGTCGGCTTCCCCATGGCTCCTTCCTCCGTTCCTGCCTCACCCATCATAGAAAATCGATCTTTCGACCCAATCCTTCAAAGCATACAATAAAGTGTTCGAAGGCAAACCGAGATAATTTTTCAATCGAGTCTCAGCGTATCAGTGTCCGGTACGAGATTAAAGTTACGTCTCGTGCGAGGTTTTATATGTGGTTGTTTGAGAAGCGAAGTCAGCTCACTAGCAAGGGGGTCCGAGACAAGATTACGGATTACTGTACAGGTAAGCGCCAAGTACCTATAGGTAGGTAGGTAAGACAGAACAACGGAAGCGAGACTCCATGGGTTTAACCGACACCGACATGAGAATCCCTTAGTAATCACCAGAAAGGGGGCTCGAGTGGAGAAGGGCATATCCAATGCGTGAATCGTCCGATAATTCGGTGATTCCAAGGGAACTCTAGAAGTTGGGGGTGAGATGAACCGACCAATAGGGAAATCGGATAGCAATATTATACGACGGATCTTCCCACATCAAATGCCGTGCAGCAGGGCAAACCAAATCATCACGTGATATCCCAAATCTCACCCAACATCGATCTATCCTCTCACTTCCCACTCAACCCCAACCCCACGATCTTCCCTCTAATATCTTCTCCTAACTCCAATCCAAGCAAGCCCGCATATTGCTGACTAGCATGCACATCACTCTCCATAAAACTCCCACTCGCAACCTTGACCCTCTTTCCCAGTTTATTCCCTTCAATCCCATTCCCAATCTCGAGTCCCATTCTCGGGAACGTGCATTTCCATCCCAGCGCTTGATCGAAGTATCCGCACCAGATAATCTCATCTTCGGATAGATGATACAATTTAGCGACGATGGATGCGGAGAGGAGAGAAGAAGATTTTATGATGTTGTATACTTCTGGGGAGGAGAAGACGACGTCCAGCGTGATCTCGTACGGACCGGAGTTCTTGGAACGGATTACAGGCGCGATGTCTGTCAATGTTTGAGGCATGGTGTAGTTGAGTGTCGAGGCGAAGCTTGGTCTGGCATGGCCGTTGGATTTTAGTTTCGAGACATCTAGAATAGCGGGAATGACGGACGGTAGGGAAGTTATCGTTTGGCCTTTGCCGAATACTACTGCCTTGTATGGGAATAATCCTCCCTTTTCATTACCTATTCTCGAAATACCTTCTTGCCCCTCCTCAAGCGGCATGAGATGATAGACGCAGAACTCGCCACACGGTCCCATCGGAACATCGGTCTTCCCACCAACTCCAAAGGCGAAGTTGCCAGCAGTACCCCTTTGTCCAGGATATGAGCCATGAACAACCCCAACACGAGCAGTGTGCGCAACAGAATTAGCCAGGTCCTGACTGCTTGCCAGAACTTCACCGACAAGAAACATCTCTCGAGGTTGATAATCCTTTGGTCCGGGCTCCAGAGACTGCATGACTCCATTTGCGCCATAGATATGGAATCCCAGCTTCCAGAACTCGCCATCTGATGGTTTGATCTGTGAAGCAACATGTGTTCTGACCATATTTTGAAACTCGGAAGATTGGGAAATCAAGATCGGGTCTCGGATCCCGCCCATAAAGATGGTTCGATATCCAACAATCTTAGCAGCCTCGAGTTTGACAGTGTAAGGAAGGCCGAGAGAACGAGAGAACACGAAGTTCCCTCCGCGGACCCGTACTGACTTTTCATCTGGAAGCTGAATATAGGAAGAATTCGTTAAGTCCAGATTGCCTCCCGGCCCCGGCAAGAGGTCGGGTCTCGTTTTCTCATACAGAGTATGAGCAGCCACGGAGAAAGGGGTGCATCGAGCCCCGGGATTGAGAGCCTTGATATCAAATGTCCCGTCTTGATATACCGTTGCCATGGCACTCGGTGATTTCGGAGTAGCACAGAGTGCACCACATTCCATAATTTTTCCCATATGAGTGAATCCACCAATCTGCATGTCCGACAACCCTTTACCTGAAGCTTTCTGTTTGGCATTGTAGACGCACCAAGCCACGTAGGGACTTGGGTCATAAGAGCGTCCACCAATGACGATGTTGAAGTTTGGTTCGGATTCCATAGCTTGGACGAAAGGTTCAGGCCCCATCTGTGCCACAATCTGCGTCGCGGCTTCGACATTATCTTCCGTCAATGGAGCAACGGCTGATCCACATCCTTTTATCTTGCCCTCATGGAGAGATTGAAGAACTTTGACCTTCGAGATATTGCTGTAAATGGCAAGCGTCTTGAACTTATATGCTCTACAAAACTATCAATGTACGGCCACATTACTAGAATTACTGAAAATACCTGTTCTTTTCCTCGTCACAAATCTCCCGGATGATGTCCAAGAACACATCAACATGAGCATCCGTTCCGTCACCTCCAGCAGATGATATCAGTACTGGAACATCGAAATCATGGCTCAGAGACAGAAGCTTCCTGATATCACGGTTGTAATTAGCCCTGGGAGCTGTCATCGAACCAGTAGCAAGCTTGGCAGGTCCTGAGTCGGTTGACCCCGAATCCAGAATCAATGCGGTCGGCACAACACTAGACTGGACGCCTTGAAGGGCTTCGCGAGTAAGATGCTCGTCGAAACCATACCCAACCATGCCAATTGGTGTCATGATGTGACATAGCGGTATGAGCTGGGCATCGCTGATGATGGAATTGGTTGGCGTATTCGTAGTCACTTCATTGGGACCAGATTCCAAGAGTGCGGGTGCCATGATGAGACGAGTTGGGATAAAATAGGATGGTGGACTGGATGGGAATAAGCGGATTGCCTCTGGTCTTTTCGCAGAAATTGAGGAGGAATGTGTTCTCTAGAATGTTATTTCCGGGAAGAGCTGAGCAGTGTTTTGGTTTGGATTGAACGCAGTCTGAACAAGAAGTATATATAATTGTGCTTTGCCTCATCTGAGCCTGATACGTAAGGACGGAGGTTTTCTTTGCGAAGATCGTCCTACATTCTTACGTTCGGAGTGGGCGATATCACCTTTCGAAGCCGAAGGCCTGTCGGATGACACCGCTTGCCGGCCCGCGTTTCGCATGTCGGAGCGAAACACAACGACCTCGTAATGTAAGCTACCCCAGCGCCTCTTTTTTATTCTTGCGGGGAAATCATGGGGTAGAGATTAAGGAATGACAGCCCACACGCCATCTATTCTTTTTTTCATATGGTCACCGAGGTTATGCTGCGATTTGGCGTATGATTTCACAAGCCGAAGCTTCCCCTCTTTTGAGCAGCTAATGCCTATATATGTGTTGATCTTCAAAGGGATTCAGCTGCATCTAATTCAAGCATTTCATACACTTCCAGACACAGAGCGGAAAACTGAACCAAGACATCGTCGCACCAGTCAACCCACTCCAAAATGGCGCATCTTGACAAAAACGAGAAGGGTGGAGAAGTACTCGAGCTTGAGGCTGCAATGAAACCTATCGAGGAATCCGTCATTAGCCCAGAGGAAGACCTCGAAGCAAAAAAACTGGAGAGGCGGTTGAAATGGAAACTAGATCTCTTCATTTTGCCCATGGTCTCTATGGTCTACTTCTTTGCATCGCTCGTAAGTCAGTGCTGTACCGAGCTTGCAGCACATTGCTAATATCTACCAGGGACGATCCGACCTGTCAAACACCAAGATCTCCGGTCTTGATGAGGACTTGAATCTGTCCCCAAAAGACTACTCGAATGCTGCAAACATGTTCCTCGTTGGATATGTGGTGTTTCAATTGCCAGGGACCCTCCTGATAAAGAAGATCGGTCCTCAAATACAATTTGGAGTCGCTATGTTTATGGTATTCTCTAGAGAGGTGCTGAGCTCATGAAAAGACGCTAACTAAGATAGTGGGGTGTGCTCACTGCTGTCTCCGTTGCAATGAACAATCGGAGTCAACTGCTGGCTCTACGATTCTTGATAGGTGCGGCTGAAGCCTTCATCCAGGGAGCGGTCTTCTGTAAGTGAAACACTACAAATTGTTAATTTCATGTCATGGTTTCGCTGACTTTGAAGATCTCTCATTCTTCTATGAATACCGAGAACTAGCCACCAGAGGTGCAATCTTCTTCTCGACGTCCACACTTGCTGGATCTTTCGGCGGCTTGATTTCTTACGGCATTGTCGAGAACTTGAACGGAGCTCATGGCTGGCTGGCATGGCGATGGATCTTTCTCATCGAAGGCGTGATGCCAATGGCTATGAGCATCTTCGTCATCCTTCTTCTGCCATCGAGACCTGAAAAGCTCGGTCGCTATTTCAAGGAAGATGAGAAAGCACTCGCCATTCAAAGAAGCAGGAGAGCACACAATGAGTCTGAGACAAGATTGGACTGGAAGAAGATCCATACTCCTCTCCTTAGCTTGCAATTTTGGCTATTCGTCATCTTGTACTGCGCGGCGCACTTTTGTGTAAGCTCATTGTCGAACTTCCTGCCCGCTATAATAAAGGTGCTTTAAACCCTGGTGCTGTATACAATTTACTGTTGCTGACGACCTAGGGTTTCGGATATTCGGGAGCGCGAGCGCAGTTGTTTTCTGTCATTGTGTATGCCTGTGGATTTGTTGGAGTGATCTTCTGGGCCCGAGTGGCGGACCTCACAAACCGCCGAGGTTGGACACTGGTGATCCCAAATGCATTCGCAGTCCTCGGCTATGCTCTTCTCATCGGACTTACAGGGACAAAAGCAAGATTTGCAGCAACTTGTCTTTTGGCTTTCGGCACTTTATCAAACATCGCCCTTCAGTTGACATGGATGGCGATGAATTTTGTCGGATACACGAGAAGGTGAGTTTTGAATATGCTGGATAGCTCAGCATACTGATATATTCGCAGAGGCTCCGCACTTGCACTCGTAAACATCTTCTCCCAGTTGTTCGCGATGGCTGGCAATTCTGCTTATATTAATCCTCCGTATTGTGAGCGCTCATTTCAAAGTTCCGGATGTCTCTCATGTTGACTTTCAATAGATAAGCCCGGTAATGCAGGATCTTTAGCTAGCTCAGCAGTGTGTGCGATCCTCCCTTTAGGGCTGAGTTGGTACTTGGAGCGAAAGAATGAGAAGAAGCGCAGAGATCAATTCACGGAGGCGGCAGCACTAGCAAGAACCAAAGGACTCGACGAGATAGGCGATGCGCATCCAGGTGGGCTCTCTTTCCTACTGACAATGTTCGTACCACTGATTGGTGACAGACTTCTTCTATACATCATGATGACTGATAAACCTGCGAATGCGTTGGAAATTATGTCAGGTGATCTTTGAGGCGACAAAACAGGTGGCATATGTACCTGCTTGGAGGTTGGATGTTGGTCAAATGAGGGTGCATAGCTAGTTCATGTTACTTAGGTAAAGCCGTTGTAAATATTATTTATATCGAAGTTGTATTGCTCAGTTGACAAAAGGTCCAAACCCCAAGGAAAATTCCACTCCAGGGAAGGATCATGCAGTAGTTGAGGTGTAAAATTGGCTGTGTTCGCCTTTCCGCTGTCCATCCCAGATTCGCTCAAAGTACCTGTCATATGTTCACCAGGAGGCATCTCCGAACCAATACTTCCGCTTTCTCGTATTTCTCTCGCTGTCTTGATCATTTCATCCAATAATGCTACTCCCGGACGGCCTTCAGAGCTGGGATCATTGAACTTAAGTTGGCCTTCTGTTTCAGCTTGTAGAATAACACGTATAACTCTTGCCGCTCGTCCGGGTTCATCCAGTGGATCCCGAGACCACGATGTCAAAATTTGGTAGACCTGAGTAATGTGTGTTTCTGGTTTCGAAGGAAGGCTTCTCAGTCCGGAGGTATACAATACTTTACTCCTAAATATGAACGCCATGGAAAGCAAAAGCAGACCAAAGTAATGTTTGGGAAGATAACGTTGTGGGGCCGAGATAGATTCGTCGCCGGTGTCGACAGATTCAGAAGTGTACCGTATCATTTCGGAGAAGCAGTGAATGAATTTTGCGGCAGTCATATAGGCGAGTTGGAGTGAATTGCGTTGGGATGTGACATCGTCTCGATCGAAGGAGGTAGGTTGCAAACCGCTCATGTTTGTGGCCTTCTTCTTTCCTTGGTCGAGTTGAAGGGCATATATGCAAAGTTGTGACCCAAGGATATTGACGTCCATCTCTGCAGTCCAAAGATCCTCCTGTCCGTCCTTAACGGTCTCGAGATCAGCGCAAAGCCCGTGCACAAACGACCAAGAATCAATGTCAGGCTTAAAGTTGATGATGATAGACGAGTATTTTGCAAGCTTCCGCCATATTTCAGCTTCCACAAAGAATCGCCTCTCAGCCATGGTGCAAGGGCCAAGTGGTGGTGATCTGGTGGAGCTCACGATCTCCGAAGAGACAGTCATACCGGATGTCCACGAATGGGTGCAATTTACCTGAACAACGGCAATCCAGGTTTTCCTCCTCGTTCTGATAATTGGATCCTGTGAGCTGGCTTGAGCTTTATTGAGACCCAATTTCAAGGCTGCATTTGTCATAAGACCGCAGTAATTCCAGCTTGGATCCTCTACCTGACGGGGAACAGAGAGTGGCCAGAAACATAAAAGCGCGAGCGCTTGAATTGACTCCAAGGAAAATATTTGGTCGACAAGAGTTTGGCCTAATAACGTGCGATATGGCTGGAGAAAGATCCTATAATGATGGTGGAGGGTCGGGTGCCAGCGACTAGAGACCATAATGATGGTCCAGAATAGAATCGGAGATGACGGCAAAAGTAGGGCGACAGACGTAGAGATGTCAAGAATAGGGCAGTGGCGATAGTAGTGTGCTTCGAAGCTTGTAATGTTATCTGTGCTACACGAAGTAGTGAAGGTGGTTAACATACTGGGAGAAAAGTATCATCACGTGATCAAGCTCCAAAAGTGCATGACCGAGTATTGGAGGCGAGCCAGGAAGATCAGCGAAGTTGGTGTGTTTGTAAAATCCGACTGTTTCGTCGTTAGTGATTAGAGAGTCGAGGTCAGGTGAAGGTCCAGTTGTTGAGTCTTGCTGTGCAGAGGCTGCAATGTGTTGAGACTGGCTCGCGAGGGTCTTCTGAATAGCATTGAGTTGATTGGTGACTTCATCCAGACGACTATATTGGTCAGCATGGTACTCAAACTAGGACCTGGGCGCCATTACTTTCTCGTTCGAGTTCGTTTGAAGTCTGGGTCTGTCCGACATTGGAGATTCTTCTTCAGACATCGAGTGCATGGAGCTGGAAATCGTTCATTGCTGTCACATCGCAGCTACCTCACATCAGCCAATGATCCAAAGCCTATGAAGAGAGACATGCTTTCACTTGGCGGCACGTTGTGCATGCTCTCTGATTACGTTTCGGGTGCCTGTCTTCTTCAGCAGACATGGTTGTGGTGATTCGATTGGTTCAATCCGCCTTGCTGTGAGGCATCCCGAGAAACGCGGGCTGGCCCATGGGAATCTGGATAGCGAGGCGATACACGCATTAGAAATCATCCATCATGCTGCGCGAGATAGCATCACAGTATAGTTCGCGTACATAGATGGAGGCTTCAATTTGGAATGGTGGTGAGAGAGACAACCTCTCAGATGAGGGGCAAGTGCAATCGATCGTTGATGCGTCGTCGGCAAGTCGGGGCGGGCAAAGCGATATCCGCTTGCGGAAGCGAGCTTCGGCTTACCTTCCCATCATTTTCTATGCTCTACCAAGCCTCTAGCTTCCACTGGCCGATGTCTGGGAATTGCTGTTGAAGTCATGGGTATTCATAATTCTATTCATAATTCTATGCATAATTCTATCCCTCTATACTCTTTACCGAACCATCCATGTTTCAAGACCCAACAAACTGGATGTCCTCTAGGGATTCAAAATCCATATACTAAAGCAAACGGATATTCCGACAACTCCCGAAGAGCATCCGAAAACGATTTCTCTCTGGACTGTGGCAGGTTCTGAAAATTGACTACTGCTCGGAGGTATAGGCCATTCCCATTATTCGTTAAGCGCTTTGTATACTTATCCAACAATACCACGTATGTCATAGTAACAAGCAGCATGACGCAAAGCTCGAAGATGGAAATGGATGTTGCTGCATCTGGTTGAGTCTAACTGAGCGAGGGTACCCAGGTATGCTAGAAAACGCAAGCGGTACTACCCAGAACCCCACATCTCGCTAGCCTTTGCCTCCTTGGCCTCCTGTAATAAAAGTTCCTCGCCATGAGGAGTTGTGATAACATTGTAATTGATGTTTGGCATCTGCCACGGTTTCGGCGACGCTGGAAGTTCCCCAGACACATCACTGAGCGCTTTCAGCCACTCTTGTTCCACTCGCATTTGCACCAACCACGACTTGGAGCATGGAACATCAAGCCCGCGAATTTTGATGTCAGCGCCACTAACCTCCGTCATGTCATCAAGGAACTTGAGATTTGCGTACATGCCTGGAGACGTGTCTCTGAACCCAGGCATGCAGTACATCTTGCTGACAATTGTAACATTTCTAACATTTCCAAAGTGACTGAGGATGTCTGCGAGATACTGTTCAATCGTCGATGGCCCATTCACAAAATTATCCCACCATATAGCCAGGTTTTCGATCTGCGACAAGTCGTGAGGGTGGAGCTCGTTGCCAACAACGAACTTTATTCGCTCCTGATAACATCTGATATCGACGTCTAGGTTTGGGTACTGAGGACCTAGATATTCAGGACCAAGGTATAGAACGTCAGACTTGAAGTTGAAGTATGTCTCTGCCACAGAAGTACCCGTCTTGTTGCTGAATGCTTGCTTGTAGTATCTTGAAGCAACAACATATGCCTCGCGAGAAACAAAAAGGATCGGGGGTGGGAGCGCATCTGATCGGAAGCCTAATCTATCTATCCTTCCTGTGGATTGTTCAGCCGTCGGATCGAGTTTCCTCCTCCTGTGCTCTAGCAGAATTATTCTGGAATTTGGTAAGGCTATCTTCCAGATCAGAATGCGAATCTCTCCCGGCAGATCACTGAATTTCGAAAATGTTGTGAGTTTCGAGGATGGAAGATCGATGTGCATCGCGGCGGAGTTCTTGCGCCTGTTCCTAGTTTCCGGCATTTTTGGATTCGACGGGTATCTGCGATGAATCGATGGAGTCTTCGACCTGCTCCGCAGTGCGTCAGTCACCGTTCCATGCTGACATTGTCACTCTCCCCAAGCCCAAGCCGCGCTTACTTACTGCTTGCCAGCGGAGGCCGTCCTTGAAGTAGATTCAGCCATTGATAAGATCTAACAACTGCGGATACGCGAAAGGGATTGAATAGAGTCAAACGTCAATTATCGAGAAGCTGACACATTGCGAAACGAATAAAAAATAGTTTGGGAAAGATCTAGCCCAGCGCCGGCACTCGGAAGCTTATCGCGCATAAGGGTCGGGGCTAATCTAGCGGGGCCGGTCGGAAACGAGCCCCTGATCGACACTCAGGGGCTCTAAGGACACACCCAAAGCGATTCTCGCTTCTCTAAGCGGGAATCGCCCCTGAATACGTGGCTCACGCCGATTCTCCGATACCCTGCTCTATTAATATATGTATGTACGAAAGGAGTTCATCAAGAAGTTACTTACTACTGCGCCTAGCATTACCTGCCACGAGTATTATGGATTTCTTACATCTGATCTCCACGGCAAATATACCCCCACAGTTTCTCAAGAGCGCATTCCTCGCCGGACATGTCCCGTACAAGGCTTTAGCCAGTGACCCCAGAGTCTCTTACAAGCTGTATATACCTCCTGAGCATCTGAATGCGAACCCTTCCGATCCAACTCAGCAACTTCCCATCCTTCCGCTCGTGGTTGTCATACATGGCACAAGGAGAACCTCTGAAACTCTCAAAACCATAGCTCCATGGTCTCACACTCATCCTTGTGCTATACTTGTACCACTATTCCCTTCCGGTTTGGATGGACCAAATGATATCGACTCTTACAAGCTTTTGTCTTCGAAGACACTTCGTTCGGATCTTGCACTACTCTCAATGCTCGAGTAAGTCACGCTGGTTCAAAACCGCCGTTTGTCTATGCTCCGTCTTCTTTTTTCATTGGATCTTCAAAAAATGACTAAGGCTAATAAAATATAGTGAAGTATCTCAGCGATGGCCAGGAATAGCTACTGAGAAGATATTCTTGGCAGGCTTCTCAGGCGGCGGCCAGTTCGCTCAGCGCTTCTTCTACCTTTACCCTGAGCGTCTCCACGCTGTCAGTATTGGTGCTCCAGGACGAGTAACACGACTTGATAGGACTCTAGATTGGCCTCAAGGTATCAAAAATGTGCAAGAAAAGTTCAGTATGAGTGTGGATTTCGAGAAGCTCAAAGCTGTAACCGCTATTCAACTCATTGTGGGAGGTGAAGACACTGTTGTGCATGGTGGTGAAGAATTCTCTAAATGGCTGGAGGAAGCTAGAAAGAGCCGGAATAAAAAGGACTCGGATTCGGACACGAGCAGTGATCAATTGGCTCCTATGCGTGTAGGGAGAGTTCAGCTGACGAAAGAGACATTCGAGGAATGGAAGGCGATCGGGATTGAAGCAAGATTTGATGTTGTCCCAGGAGTTGCACACAACCCTCAAGGGGTAGTGAATGTTGTGTTGAGCTTTCTGCAACCTCTTGTTGCTCATGTCTATGGTCAGCAATAGTAGCACTGTCACTGCACGTGACTCACACTGTGTATATCTATCCTGGCCGCTAGTCAGGATCATCATCATTCATATATACACTTTACCCACACACACACCATAGCTTCACACCGTGATAAGCACATAGTTTCAATATTTCTGTTACGCAGACGAGGTTTTTGCCCAATAGCGTGACCAAACTAGCCTCTAAACTTAAATTGATTTACAAAACAAAGGGTTCAAGTTAAGCATTAATAAGGTAGTCCCAAGCTTATAAGATTCTTAATATGTTCAGGCGTTTTGTTAGAATTTATAAGAAATATCTCATTTAAGTTTGAATATGAATGAAAAAATCATTATTATTACCTTAAATTGAGTCTAAGTAAAAGCTCCTACGTAACCGATCTCAAGTCATTTCTCGCACTGTTTGCCAATAGTTTAACTGAGCTCTTTCATCATGAATCAGGGGAATAAGGCGTTCCAATGACATGTTTCACACTGCTTGTGGACTCAAAGTAAGATCAAAGAAACGAGTAGGAATCACATATACTCTTGCGAAAATTATAAAAGCTAGTGCTGCTGCCGACCAAATTTCTTTTATCAGCACTTCTAACAACTTCTACACATTATCAAAGCCTCAAACTGATCCTTGAAAAACACTGAACATCATCCAAATTTACCAGTAACCAATTCAATATGCCACAACGCCGCTCCGAATTTGAATGGGAATGTTGCCAGGTAAGATAACTTTCTTCCAATATAATACCCAACACAGCTATTCTTGTTCTCACCATATAGCTTACTTCCTCTAACGGATATAAAGTGTGGACGCAAGGCAATATCAAGGCATGAGGGCGGCTACCATGAGTACTGCCTCGGACATCCAGACAATCCTCATCGCCGATGTGGACGCTGCACTCTCTACGATGGGGTCAAAGGCCATCGAGATCCTGTCATGTTCGCTAATGGTACCGACTACAACGATTTGAACAAGAAGCATAAACCGTGGTATGAGGGCCCGGGTGGACCTGGTTCTTTCCAGAGGTACTGAGGGGTTGAGAGTGAACCAAATGGAACGAGGTAAGAAGTGGTTGTACTACCAAGACAAGTAGATAGACTTGCCTATCTTACTTAGCAAATAACAACGTTGTTTTACACTTTTTCATGGGAGGTCAGCCCCCCCTTAGTCTCAAGGAATAATGATCATACGAAGTGGACGTAATTTTACCATATCACTTGGCTGGTAGGTCAAGAAACGAGTCTGTTCATGATTCACGAATAATGATCCTTGCTGTGATTCAAGAATGAAATTGCTTTCTTCGAAGATGTGATTCATTGTCCTAGTGAGCTATAAAAGCATCGAACTTATCCCCCAGGGTCAACTCCTACACTTTCAAAATGCTCCAAGCCAGGACAATTTCAATATCACAACAAGCTACCACATTGAAACCTAAAAAGTATCATCAAGAAACCAACGATAACTAAATCTCGATCCAAGATGCCTGGACCTTTGGAAGGTAAACCATTCCAGTGGCAGTGCTGCCATGTAAGCCTTAATCTATTAACTATTTAATATGGGGGACTGAGCACCATCAGTGTCGGGTTGTGTCCATATCCCAACACAAAGGCGGCCTAGAAGAAAACTGTGGTAAATGCGGGGAGCGCCGTTGCAAAGCCTGCTATCTCGTAGACGTGGATGGCAAACATGTCATGTTCGCAGATGGAACCGATCTTAAAGATGTGGGTACAAAGAATCAGCCTTGGTATGAAGGTCCCGGCCCGAAGAATTATTGATAATTTGATTGTTTTGGGAATCTGGGATTGAGTAATTTTGCATTGACTTTCGAAGTGTATTGAATAGCCGAGATTAAGGCAAATGTTGTGAATATCTTGGCTTCTTCTGCTCCGGGGAGTAGTCTACAGAAATGATTCCGTGACCACAAGCCTTCTCACATGCTCTTGCTTCATTGAATGTGTGGATACGGGATAAAGTTCAGCTTGATGTTCTCGCAGCTAGGTTATACTTCAAGCCAATCATAGCACTGGACAACAGCGCAATTGGTGGTCAGCATGCCCCGTTTTCGCTTACCATCAAGCCTTCTATGCCAAGCTATCCAATTATTAGAATGAATTTTGTGGGGGCTATCAAGCATTTTCGTCTGCGCCGCGTACTGACATGAGGTGTGCGTGATGAGGCTGGCTGAGCTGGGTTCTAGATCTAATGATAAAGTCAGTGTCGAGCATTGTTCCTAAAAGTCGGATTAACACCTCCACCAGAAATATCTTCACCATGGAGCTCAATTTGAAGAATGCTGTTGCAACATTCTTGGTAATATTCGTGGTAGATAAGGTGACAGTTATCGTCTACTCATGCTTGAGGAAAGCGTAACGCTTGGAGCTGGCACGAGGTGAGATGTCATAGCGTTATTGGCTACCTTTTGGAACTTAGGGGGACATTTAAGCTGATAGATCGGGTCTATAGATCGAATAACTGTTACCGATATCTGGCTGGAAACCATGAGAATACGATGCGAAGATATCCTGCACTGGTGGACTGGAATGAAGTTGTCCTCTCCTGGGAAACAAGAGTATAAAGAAGCATGCTGGGGAACTTGGGACTATGCATTTATTTCTGTTGTTTAGGAGGCAGATGAATTTCTTCAACATAGACATAGGGCAATAAGTGGCTAGTGGGATAAACTAGGAAGAAGGGATCTTCATGTTTCATGACCAGAAATTTGACATTCCCAGCCATGAATTTCACGTAATCTCTTGCCGTCTTTGCTCTGGTTGGCTTAAACTCCGCTCAATTTTGGCTCATGTCTGCTCATCCATCTCACAAAATTCGTCAAATTCTCAAGTATCAGGAGCCTCGAAATCATTTCATTGTCTAAAAAACAAAAGGAATACTAACGACCCCAAAGAAAATATTCTTCCCCTAGAGATTGCTAACGTGTGACCTGAAGGCGACATTGCGTCAAGTATCCACTGAACTGGCTTAGGGAAACATTTTCCACAGCCTATCCATTTGTGCAAGAACAGCGGTTGCTACAATACTGCCCATCGGCTAACGCACAGCTTATACCGTTCGGGAAGCAATTAAGTACAACACCACTGCATGCGCAAGCACACCCCTTTACACAAAAATCGGTATCAACCGCTGGTGGGCAGGCAACCCTCGCTCCTGGGCGGTCAGGGCTATCGGTAGTGTTGAAAGAGGTAACAGCTGCATTGATAGTAGTCGATAGGAGGCAAGGTGAGATAATGAAGTACAAGGCCTTCATGTCTGTCGTTGGCTGGAAGAGTCAAGTATGTTTGGTCTGAATGAACTGTACACAGAATTATGTATTAGCTGCATGATTATTTAGACATGAAAGAGATAGTTTCTCTACTTACTGGAACTATGCTCGCTGTTCTTCGTTAAGGTAGTTTGAAATCTTTCTCTTAGTTCAATAAGTGAGATATATATAATCAAAAATTCATCAGATGATCACACTGACTCAACTTGTTGGCTTGTTGGAGTTGGAACACAATTATCTAATGAATCCGCCCTAAAGTACTCCATCCTTATATTGCATGTTGGTTTTCTCGTTCTTTTATTATAGCACTAATATGAAAGATTATTATTGTTGGATTTCGCAATTTTCAATTAATTTTGCCCTGTTAGTTTACGCAACGCTTCAACACTCACTTACTTGCTCTTTACATCTTGGCTTGAAAATTTTCTTTATAAGTTTGATAGCTTTTCACGGGGTAAGTACCAGGGGTGCTGCTATCAGTGATACACAATCTTCCGATGTTGGGTAGCATATAAACTAAGCTCTCTTCCCAACAACTCTCTCATTTTCTCAAAATCAAACAAATTTCCCATTAAGCTACACTATACAGTGCCACGACCTATATATTTTTCACAATATCTTCCTGCCCAGACAGCTCGGGCACAACATTCAACTTCAAACTTGTCACTGCCAGAGCACCAATCAGGTTTTCTTCGGAACCACGTTTCTACATAATTCACCCGAAGATGCAACGACAAATTGCTTTATCCAACACAAGCGCCTGCATGCGCCTCCCGAAGTTGCTTTGAAGGACGCAATAATGTCGTACGGGTTGTATCTTAATTATCCGCACGAATAAGAGCTGAAGCGGTAGCTCCAGCCTATTCCAAAATTACCAACCAACATTAATATCACTGTACGCATTCCACTTTCAGGTATCAATACACCTTCGGTCTTATTCAACCAATTGAGCACTCTCAAACCAATCAGATCCAACTCATCTTCGAGTCTACCTTCGAAGATTTTCGGGGTCTGGGCAATATCCTCGACCTTTCTGGGTGGGAGCTGTGTAGCTATCTTTCTAATCTTGCAAGCTTCAAAATTCTTCGCACTCGGTGTATGCATTTCGTCCATGATTACTTTTACCTCTTGCGGTCTGAATCAGGGGATTCTCACCAGTCCTAATGCCGAGATGACTTTCAGATCATCCAAAAAGAGTGTGCTTCTCGAGTCACCGCGTTCATTAGTTTTGAGCCCTGTTATAATCAATGTATGTGTAGCTCATTAGGAGACTCACTTTCCCTCAACTCTGGACAATTTTTGTGTTTTTGTCTTTTCTTCATTTGTCATTTTTGTAGATAGAGGTTGTGCCACTTCTTCGCCTAATGCACTTCTTGGATCTCGCACAATAAGTAATACTTGGCCACAGCGAAGTCATCTTCCTAGCCTAAAAACTCCTGCCTCTTCCTAATCCACGCTTCTCCTTGCCTAGCCTGAGTTTTTTGAGGTTAGCCTAGCCCTTCCCAGCCTGTCGAATTGAGCCTCCTAGCCCTGCCTGTGGGTCGGCTAGGCTAGGTTGGGAAGGGGTAATTTATTAGGGGTTCAAAAAGGGGGAGGGGGGGTTGCAACACGACGCACGTACCTATTTCTCGGAGGGATTTTTATATAATTTCCGAGATGAAACGTACGGGCCCCTAGCCTCTTTAGCTTTCCTACTCCTGCCTAAACTACATGTGCGCCTTGCCTAGCCTCGCTTGGAGCTTGCTTCAAGTCGCCTTCCTCCGCCTAGCCTAGAAGTCAAGTGAGCCTGTCCCAGCCTAGGGCCTGGATTAGGCTAGGCCGGGAAGTTGACTTCGCTGCTTGGCCAAGGTTGCTGTTCACTCCTCCACCTAAAGACGCAAAGGATAGCATACCCTTGTATTTCCTCTTACATAGCTTGTCCATCAAAGCACTTGGTTGCGTTCCGCCCGGTTAGACAGTCAACATTAATGGTTATGAGATCAGGGATGGTCGGGTGATCAATATGTACTAGGGGTTTATGAGATACTTGGCAGGTGGACTCTAGCCGGCGATAACTATTGATTTCGTCGAAAATGACCGGTGGCCAGAGCAAATCAACGCTCTGGAGCTTTGGGCTGAGACAACTGAGAAACAGGAGTGGAAATTCTGCATGGATGATTTGAAGATTCCTTTTTCAATTAAATAGTTGATCAAGCCCATTGATTTGTTATCACACATGAATCACAGCTACTTTGCTTGTATTTCCAATTATTTTATTTTCAGACTGTCCGATTTGCCTCAACATTATGTTCTATACTCTCTTACTGAATTCCCTTCTGAGACCGCGTCATTCAATCCAAAGCTACCAAAGCCATCTTCCTAGCTTCTCCTAAGACCTGTTGCGGGCTTGCGTTGCTATCTTCCTGTCTGTTATCGCCTGTCCTGTGGTTCGAGCAGCTACACCGCTCCTCACAGAACGTTCTATCGTCATGCCTACATAACTCGGCATCCGTAGTACAGGATACCTTCCAACCAACACACTTACACGCGCATCCATAAATGCAGAATAGTTTATCGACGATCGGGGGGCATGTTACTGTCATGGATGGCTCTGGTGTATCTGCCGAAGAGGTGGAAGTGCCATGTGTATGCGCTGTGGATGCGAAAATAGGGAGAATAACGAGAAGATGCCACGCTCTCATTTCGAATTGGATTGCTGGGTTTGAGATTGTTTTTTCTGTAAGGCGAGATATATAGAAGTTTTGGTTATTGGATAACCACGTAGAGCTTGGGCGATGTGATGTTTATTGAAGGTGTATTTTCTCTGCTAAAGTCCGTCTGGGCTAATCAGGCTGCAAATGGTTTCTGAGAGGTGCAAAGTTTGTGCATTCGGAGGAGAATGCTCACTATATCTACGCTGCTGTACAGAGCTCCTGTACTATCTATCAGAGTCATCATATCGCGTATCATGACTCCCGTATTACGCCTGAGCCGGTAGTAAGGCTCATGTACGATCACTCGATTGCGACAGATCAATAGAACAGCCAAGGTTCTCAGTGGACCGGAAAAACGGAAGAATTCCGGCTATAATGCTACCTTAAATTGGGTGTTGGTTTTACTTTACCCGCACACTCCAAATTCAGACAATGTTGTATTCCACCAATTTAGTAGCAATAGAATCTAACAAAACATCGTTGCATATCTAAAGTCAGTCGCATTATCGGTTATTTGGTATAGGCGAATAGAATTTGAAATTCAAAGAACGGTGTCCGCAGGGTTCCCAAGCCCGAGTCGGCCTCCGCCGCCTCAGGTTACAGCAATTATAGCAATGCAATTGAGTAGAGCGGAACTAGAAAATTGGCGAGATCACCTAAAATGGTATTGATTGTTTCACAATGATATCGCAGAATCATGGCCTAATATTTTATCACCCCAGTTCGGAACTTGCAAAAGCTCTAACAGTGCAGTCAATTTCAGGAGAAAAAGATAGGCATGGTCGAATTTGAACGCTGCTTTTCTACTTTGAATTAACATTAGTCAGAACGCTATCTATAAGAACTCTCATAGCATGCTCGACAACGTCGTCTTCAAAAAGCCCGAAATTATATTTCGACTCGGCCCCGGGCTTAATCACCTCGCCACCCGTATCAACTCTTTCCATTTCGTTGTTTTTCTCCCCTGAGAGCTTTGTCAGCTTCAGTCCATCTTCAATGTATTCATCCCGTTCTTTCAAATCCGACGACGATGTGTCAGTGTCCCGATAGCATAATGCTCGCATGATGGTCCCGCGCTCATATATTCTTCTAGACGATCGCTTTCTTCGTGGCCTGTGAAGAGGACCCAATTTTGTTGTCTGAGGAAAAAATGGCCCCCAAGGATTCGAATTTAAATGGACTGGATAACAAACCTATTGAATGAGCGTTGATTCAGATTCAAGGAGGTCGAATAAATGGCTATAATAACGGGAAAGAGCCATTGCTAGACGAGATCCGGATTTCAAGTGTAATGTGATAAGAGTGTAGTCGATTCATTATAGCAGATATCGAGCGTTCCGCACTTGTAATGGAGTCCTTGTTAAAGGAACAGTTTTGGCCCTTGCATAGAAGAAATGATTAAAATGTGATGTTTGTAGTGCGGTGCTAAGTCTTCCTGGTCTTCCTGGTTCCTAGAGGAGAGCCAAGTCTAAGACTCGTGCGGGGATTTCGTAAAATACCGTCTACATTAAAGACCCTACATTGCACCTTCGATACCGGCAAATGTTCTCAAAATGTCGTTAATGAATACTTCGCGATGAGCATTAAAAAATATTTAATGCCTAGTCAACCGAACCTCGAGTACTTTACTCGCCCTTCAAGATCAGTATCTTAGGCAAGCAACTTATGAGAGACAAGCTCTACACTTCACAAACGTGGCAGATCCTTCATCGTATTCATCATTATCATCATCGAATTATTCATCATCTTCCTCGTCGAAGCTAGGAATATTCTCCGAATTCCTGCTATTGAGTTCCCACTGCCCATTTTCTTCCAGCTTATTGGCCATGTTCCACTTCCCCACCTCGTCTTTCTCCAGGTATTCATCTAGAAGGTCGAAGTAGTCCGTCCAAACGTCATTTACGAAGTACAACTGTTCCTGCTCGCTGCGGCGCTTCGGCCACTTGCTGCAGTACTTTATGACGTTCTTATATCCTTTCACTATCGGGCCATCACATTCTGAATATCCTAGCCGCTGTGAAAAATCCCTCACCTTCTCGTCGAGATTGCAATAATAACCACCATCTCTAACGAGAGCCTGAATCCCTTCTAGCGCGTCTCTCTCGATGCCATTGTCGCCGCCACCTAGCAAGCGGAGAATTAATCCTTTCGCAAGCGAAGTTTGCTTTGAGTTCAATACATGGGTCTTAGCGGCTTCGATAATATATTCCCCCTTGTCAACCTTTGATTTTAAGAGTCTCTTGCATAGTTGCCGAACAAGCCGGAAACTGAAACTCATCACTGCTTGTTTGAGCGAGCTAATCTCCTGGTCTTGACTTTTCCCACCTAGAAATTGGGCGTTCTGTTGCAACAGCTGCATCACCGCGTAATCTTTGTTTTCAGTACACGCAGCTATCAGGGCCGTGCGATATTTCCCGGTCAAGCTCATAAAATTGACATCGACTTTGCACGTCAAGAAAGTAGAAACGGCTGAGTAGTGGCCAACAGCGCATGCTGCGATCAAGGCAGTTCCATAACTGCCTACTTTTGCCTCGAGATCAACTCTCGCATCTTTTGAAATCAGCCAGTTAATCGCACTGGTACCATAAACACCATCGTCCGCTCCTCGAATCACGGCACTGATCAAAGGAGTCCCAGATTCGCAAAATTGATAACCAACATCGGCCACAAAGTTGACGTCGGCTCCATGGCTTAGCAAAATTTCATAAAATGTATTCCGGTGGTGATTAGGCGGCGATAGAAGCCAAACGGATAGTAAACGTTTGTTGGTTGCGTTGAGTAGGTGTTCGTATGGGTCGTTCAGGTTAGCTATCGTGGGAATGATGACATCCAAAATGTTGCGTGCTTGTCCCCATCTTCTCTGCCACATAGCTAGTAAGAAGAGACTCAGCCGTGCTAGCTCATTCCAATACTTTGCAACGTTCGTATTTGCCTCGACCAGTTGATTTGCTGGGACAAGTTCTTCCAGCATTTCTTCATAATGATGTCTCGAGGTTTGCGTGAAGATCGCGTCTGATATGTGTCGGAGGTAATCGGAATCGGGAAAAGGGGGTTCCCAGTTATCATTGGTCACGTTGCAAATAAACTGCAAAAAGAAAAGCGACAGATCTCGAATCTCTAAGAGGCGATAGTCTTGACCATAGTCGAGTTTGGAGACTGTTTCATTCCCTTCCTTACGGTTTGCACGATTCGGCCGTGGGTTTCTTTGGCTGGCAGTCCTTTCCTCCTCGGAATACCCCAATTTCAACTCAACTTCCTTGTCACGAGCATTTTGAAAAGCTCCCCGTACAATATCATTGATCTCTTTGACCTCGGATGGCCATGTTCCGCGTTGTAGATACTGGAGAAAGAGATGTCTGGCTTTTGAGAGGAGCCCAGCTACTAGAGCCCTTAGTAGCAGCTCTAGGTGGCTAATCTCTTGATGCCTACTTATCCGGGGCATTGGTTTTGCAGTTAAGTACCAGGCTTCCGGGCCAGTGAGGAATTCCATGACCTTTGTAGGTAATGAAAGGAGGCCCGGCCGACTTAGACGGAAATAACCATACTCGGACAGAACAGTGTCTGTTGCTAGACGCAGTAGCCAGTGAGTGCACCCCATATCAGGACTTCCTTCCCCAATGAAACTCTTCAACTGTTCCTTGAGCTTCTCTTGTTGCTCTTTTGTAGATCTTTTAAAGTGATGGTACCACTTTTTGTAAGAATAATTCCAGAGATCAAGGAGACTCGCGTCAGCGTCGGACTCTTTAGGGCGATAAGCAATATCAATAACTGGACTGTCGTACTCGGAAAGCATCCGCAGACACAGTTCTGCAACCACTGAGTGGCAATCCGTGTTCTCAGGTTGTTTGCGGCAGTACTCCTGAATTGACGAGTGTGCGAAGCAGAAAACATCCCCCTTGATGTCCACGAGATTGCGACAGGCGTTTTTAACCACATCCTCGCTATACTCAAAACTCTCTGTAAGGCGCTCCCCCGGCGGTTGGGAGATCGCAGCGAGAATGAGAGCCTTTTTGCACGCCCCGTCGGTCGCAACTAGCCATTTGATAACTTGTCTCGCAGGGTTCCCTGAGCCTTCTGGTTCGTTATAGATAGCTTGGAATGTCTTTTTATAGACCATCTCAAGTCCCGGGGGGAAGACTGAAAGCTCTCTCTTGATGGCGTTCGTACTCTTGAGACGGAGGAGATGACCGATGACGTAGTCGGCCCACTGGAAGCTATGAAATGTATTATCAGCTCAAGAAACTAGAATAATGAAAGGGAGATTCACTTTCCGTCACTGTCAGTTCTAATTTTTTTGATTATTTCCTTTTCGAGTGCGGCGGACACTAATTGTACCTCCTTGCGGCTATGTTCCGGAGTGGCCCTCTGATCTTCAATTCGCTTCTTTACCATTGTAATGATGTCATCGCCATTGTCCTTTTTAGAAAAATTAAGCTTTACAACAGCTCTGTTATTGGTCTGAGCAGGAGGTTCTCCATTATTCCAGATAGTCAAGTGAGACAGGATGGTATCATTGGGCTGGCTCGAGACCAAAATCTTTACATTGTCCCTGGACTTGAGTAACTTTTGAAAGACGACCAATAGCGTCCCCAGCTCGTAGGCCTGTCGTTCGTCCCAACTCTCGCCTGGAATGCACTCGTCTAAAGCATCTAGGATAATAATTGTCTCTGTATCGGAAGGCATTAAAGATTCCAGCAACTTGAGGTAGTCATCTTCTTCCATCGCGCTTGATCTGGGGGCTGGTCCTTCTTTCTCTTCGAATATAGCGAGCAACTCTTGAGGTAGATAATGGTGATATTTGGCCAGTTGCCTGATGAGACTCTCAAGAATGTATCTACGCAGTGTCCGTGTGTCGACGCCCCTTAGGCAGTAGAAGAATGCCAGTTGGGTTCTCTGCAATCCATCCGAAGTAGAGTATTTTGCATCAATGTCTCCCTTAGATTTATTTTCAGAGCGGTCATCATTATTCGAAGTGAAATCCTCGGTGGGTTTTGGAGCAAAAGAAAATGAAGTGCTAACAAGTTCAGTACTATGTTGTTCCGCTGACTCGTCGATTAACAAATCTTTGTCTACAAATTTGTCTGCTTTCGTTGAAAGCCTGGGAATTTGGAGTTGGTGTTGGCTGGCGAAGCTGTCGACGATGCTCGTAATAAGGGTCGTCTTCCCAGCGCCGACTAACAAGACTTTAGTGACATGTTTGCGAGTAACATAGATAGCTGGGACTTACGCTTTCCCTCGATCCATAGAACTCGCGGTTCGCCTGACTTATCCCAACTCTGATATTCTGGTCTTCGGAAGATCCACTCTCCAGTGCCCTCAACTCTCCATTTCTTGGCGGTTTCATGGTATTCAATATACTTATCGTCAGACAGCAACTTGAATACCTTCGAACGGGTGTTATCATCAGTCAACCTCTTTTTTTTCCTAAGTTGTTTTTGTAGTGTCAGCAAAGATGCCCCATGGAAATGTGACATAATAATAACATACGATATGAGTTTCTTGATCGACTTTTTAAGCATGTTATGCAGAAAATCTCCCTTGTTACATTTATTAAGCTGGGAATGGTCGGTGTTAATTAGTATACGGTTGGCAGCGGTAGCGAGGATCCCGGCCGAGTTCTCATCAACAACCTCGGAAAATGTTAGAAGACTACTTATATACGGTGTTATTATACTCACAATCCCTATACTAATAAAGTTAAATATCAAGGTAGGCATGTTCTCATAGAAGGAGACGATTTCAATCTTCTCCTTTCCCTCTTTCTGTAGTATACAACTGTCAAATCTTTTCTCTAGCTGAGTCAGGTCGCGGTTGTCTTTTTTTAGCGAACGAGGGAGGTAGGGATCGGATCCGAGAAATGTGGTCAAGAAGGCCACAATAGGTCCGGCCCAAGACGCCTTCGAGCCGTGATGAGGAGTTCCGAGGAAAATTATGCCACATGTGTCCTTGACAATATCTACTGCTTCGAGATTTACTTCGAGATCTACTCCTTTGAGCAAGGTCTCGAGAAGGGGCGTTAGTTCTAGGAACGCAATGGCCAGGTCTTTAGTGACTGACCTCTTTTATGACGATGCCACCGAAGCTATGCCCAATAAAGATGATCTTACAACCCTAGAACCCGTCAGCAACGCCGTTTCGAGGGCTTCGTAGTTTTTACGGGGATATGATATTCACGTAGCTCCGCCAGTAGCTCTTTGCCAATTTGACTGCCTGTTGTCCTTGGCGCATTGTATAGCCAGCCAGACTCATACCCAAAACTCAGAATTCTGGCCTCTGGGAAGTCGTCACGCATGAGGTTTTTTAGCAGGTGAGTCCTCGGTACGGCTTCCATCACGAGGCCTTTAAGGAATCGAATCCACTGGCTGCCAGACCTATCGCCCGACTCGGGAGGGTTTCTTTTGCACTTCCATGTAGACTCTCGATCGGCCCCAAGCCCGTGAACTGCGACGATCCTATACGAAATTTTAGCCCTCGCCATGCTTAGCTCGGATGAGAGTCTCTCTTACTCGAAAAGGGGGCTTTTTGGCCTTTGAATGACTTCGATTCCCGTGGGACGGATCTTAGAAACTAGGCGATGCAACAACACATAGCTCAGCACCGCGATTAAGGTGGCACCCAAGCGGATCCAGCCCATCATGACTATCGACATCCACGAGGTTCAATCCTCGTCCAGATTGGAAGTCTAACTGGCTTGGCGTCGAGGGGTTGGCTGGGGAACGAACTGGGTAGGGATCCTACCCCAGAGTCAAAGGATGATGAGCTTGGACCGGATCAAGCCCGACGACTGGCTGCTCGTTGCTAGATTGAGACGAGTCGGTACCGCCGTGGTACTCGCCCATCAGGCGTTGGATGGAGAATGGAGACGACTGCTCGCAAAGTGGTTAGCTCGACTTGCCAGCCATAACGGGCAGCAGCATGGATAGATACCGGACTGCGTCGCTGTTCGGTAATTCCTTCGTTTCGGTTTCGAGGCGTTCGTGTCTCCTCGTATGGAGGTGTTTTGGAATGTCAGAACTCAGGATTATTTGTGTCGTGATTGCCCTCCTCCTTATTACTCGACCAGATGCTTTTTTAAGGCTTTGCCGGACTGGACTAGATGCATCTGCAGAGGTGCATGCCGAAATGTTTGTCCCACCCGCCTTTGCTCGTGGAGATTATATTGCATGAGAAAACCGATTTGATTGGTGGCAGAACCAAGGCCGTGTAACAAACATTTGAGCGTAAACCCCCGTAGAGCGTTTCAGCTGCTGCAGCCCCGAAGCTGAACTGGCGAAATCATTGGTTGTGGGCGTCTGTGTAAGCCCTTTGATCTCGAATTCTACGTTGATAGGTTTCAAGATGCAGCATACACGAGTGGGTAGGATGCTTGACTGGCCTATCTGGTAATTGACACCTACCTAGCTGTGGCTACTTGGTTAGTAGTATTGGCTGCGCCATAAGTGTCTCGCTGTAGGTGTGTCGATTCTCAACTAGGTGTATTGTATGCTGCGCGGCCTGTGTCGCTTGACTGCTTACCTACTTGACTACTTCGTCTAAAGATTAAAAAGCATATCCTGCATCCACTTAACTTGATTGTGCTTAGAATTCTTTGTCCTTGGATGAAGTAATTTCGAGATTGAGTGATTCTTGGACCAGACTGTCGTCATCCTCCCTACGGCATTTGTTTTCCGCCATCGCTTATTACATCTTTGTTTGAAGGATGGGACTGTTCCATAGTAGCTGCTCGATACCTCCTGAGGGTACCACTGCCGTGGCAACTCCTGACATCCGGGGCACCTTGAATATACTGTGGACGTGCTTCAGCGTACTGCTGCTTTGCACATGGTCAATACTATACTTGAATGTCCCGCTCCAGGCCACGCCTGAGAATGGCCGGCAAAAGTTTTGGCGAATGACCTGGAGGTTCTTTTCCAAGGTGAAATGGATGATATTCAACATCATTGCACCTGAATGGCCCCTGGCCAAGGCGTTCAGTGATTATCATTCTGTTTCGTTCCTCGTCAAGAAATTCGAACAATTCGAGGAGAGTCGTTGGAGCCGCACTCATGTCTATCTGTCGAATATGGAAGGCTTCGCGGTTCGGTTCCGGGGGGACTACACCAAGCGCTCCAGCCATTCGACTCCTTTAGATGACAACGGGGTCCCACTGAGCACCACACAGTCAAACTCGGCTAGCCCCGGTGGGCGGCCAATTCGAACGCAGACAAGGCTGGAAGAAACTGGAGGGAGTGCTAGGTCTGAGATAGTACAATGTCCAGCCTCAGAACCACTATCGAACGAACTCCTTGAGGCTCCATTAGCTGGTAGAGCAGAAAGACAACGGCAAACCTCCACAGACATCGTCTCGATGAGTCAGGAACGGAGCACGAAAGAGGAAAAACACCATCGTTCCTCTGATACGACTGCTAATGAACGCGGCAAGGGCTTCGTCAGAAAGAAGGACACTCCAAACACACCCATCCCTAGCATCGCTGGACGCACCATCGGAAAATGGGTGGAGCAGGGCCGTTTCGGAGTCGACAAAGTCCAAAGCTCCATTGATAGACATTCGAACAAGATAGGGCGGATTGCGTGGAATCGGGACCCGCACAACGTCAACGCAGTCCGAGAAGCAGTAGACAGGCTCACACTCAGCCACTTCAAGACGGATGTGGAGAGGCACAGATTTCTCGCGAGCTATACAGTATGGTTCAACAACCTCTTCGCACTTCAGGGAGATCTTTGGGTACTTGATGCCCATCAGCTCCTTACCGCAATGGAGATGGGTATCATCAGCCAGCTGCCGGCGATATCAAAGGACGACATCGAGGACCGAAACAAGGGAGACACGATGGTTACCTTGCTGGCTATAGGACAGGTCCTGTGGTTCCTGATCCAATTGATAGCCAGACTCGCGCAGCAAATACCCACCACGCAACTGGAAGTCGTCACATTGGCCTTCGCCATCTGCACCATCGCAACGTACATCCTGCTCTGGGATAAGCCCAAAGATGTCCAAACACAGATAGTCGTGAACGCCCATCGCTACGCAACGCCAGAGGAGCTCATCCGCATCGCGGTTGTCGGGCCGTATGTCTTCGCGACACAGCGCCACTCGGAGTGCAGGATATGGATCCCGAACAATGCCATCCACTGGGAGTCCGCTCGGACCGAGCGCACATCCGGGCCGATGAAGTACTTCAACTTGGGATGCGCGTTTGGTATCATCATCTTCGGCAGCGTCCACTGCGTGGCGTGGGACTTTATATTCCCGACGGTAGTCGAACAGCGTATGTGGCAGGTCGCGTCGGTTCTGTCAGCCGCCGTACTACTCATTATAATAGGTTTGCTCGTCGTCTACTGGAAGCTCGCCGAGACCGAAAATGGGCGGTCCCCTAGGGCGAAGCGCGGCTCGAAGTTCATATTCTACCTGTTCTTGCCCGCGTTTTTATTTTCTCGTCTCTTCATCATCGTGGAGGTCTTCCGGTCGTTGGCGTATCTGCCGCCAGGGGCATTTCTGACTACTTGGGCCAGCGGTTGGCCTCATATCGGGTGAAATCTACCTAGGATAGGTAAAGCAGAAGACTTGTCTGAGGCAAGGGGAGCTCTCTTAACTCCAACCTCTTCCTCTGGTCTTAGCACGTAGGCTAGTGCTTAGAACCACAGATTTTATAGTAAAGGTATTCAAGTTCCTCGGACGATAGCTTATATACGATAGTAAAGTTGAGAATAACTTATAATTTTATGTCCCTGCATAGACTCCTCTCACCCAGCAAGTCAACCCAAGCGCTGAGCGCATCAGACTTCGCCTTCGTCACTCCATCAGCCTTAGTCTAAAGCTCGCGGGTATATGCCGACTTTGAACTGAGATAGAGCACTCCTCATCCCCCGCTCTCTCGCGATCAGCTCCTGGGCAGCATTGGTGACTGTCTCCACAGCAATCCTGGACTTTCTCGATGGCGGAGCATTGCAACTAGTGTGAGAAAAAGCTTTATTGGAATACGCACACCGATTCGACAGCAACAAGATAGGAGGAGAAAACAATAACGATGGAACATAGCATGAATTGACTGCTACTTGCATCAGCTGAAAGCCTACACAAGTCCCGAACTATAAATGCGTCACAAGCCATGAAGTCCACCTCGATTAATCACCAGAGTTGGAGCCAGACTAGGGCATGGATATACCCAAAGAGATCTAGGGCCTAGAGTAGTAGATTACCCATCCGGACGTATTTATCTGGATACCTAGCTTTGGGCTGGATGGCTGGTATTACTCGGATATATGTGGCGTTGTGGCGTGGCTAGTATTGTAAGAACCCTAGAGAAGGTCTCGGCTTGGAAATTCCTCGATATTGTCTCTACTTTTAAGGACTGGTTTCCTATAGACAGGGCGAGGCTGAAAGAGGATAGAGATGAGAACCTTGTTAGGAGATACACTCTTCACTCACACTTCAAAAATGTCCTCCTCCAACATTGGATTAAGGAACGCCTCTTCTGCAGCCTTTACCTCCTCCTCTATTCAGAGGTTTCCTGCTCTTTCCCTTGCTACCAGCAATCTCATCTTCCCCTCCTAAAAACGCCCGCCTTTTTCTTCTCTGCGCCTCTCCGTGCGTAGCCTAAATTTTTTGAAATTAGCCTTACTTTCTTCTATTTAATCGGATTGCTTTTCCTAGCTTTGCTTATAAGTTAAATAAGCTAAGAGGGGAAGGAATAATTTACTAAAGGTTAAAAAAGAGTAGGGAATGCATGCACGTATTTATTTCTCGAAAGAATTTTATATAATTTTCGAGGTGAAGATATATATAGACCCCTATTACCTTAGCCTTTTTAACTTTTTTACTTTTGCTAAAACTATCACGAGTTGATAGCAATAAGTCAAAGTAACAACTTAATTATATAATATAAAGAACTAGCTAAAGAAAGAAGAATTCTCCTCGTACGAGAAATCCTTTTATATAGGGGCCAAGGCCCGAGCGTCTGCTCACGTGACGGCTATGCCTATTTAGGGGCATAGCCACAGAATGGGTTCAACTTATTATAGCGATATCGAGTACGAAATAAAAAAAATTTTAAACGAGAAGCTCGTACGAAAAAAGAGGAAGTTACTTATTAAATAAATAAGTTACGTACGCTTAATATAGGAATCGGAAGATGCTTTTAAGAATACGATCGTATTAGCTATTTGGAACGCTACCGATCGATAGTCGATCGATAAAAAACCACGTTCAAAATGTAAAAAAGGCCGTACGAAGTAAGGAGGGGGGTATTGTAATAGATTGAACTTAATGCCGGTTACATTATTAAACTAGTATAGCTAATATATAATAACGCGTATCGTATATAATAATGCTCGAGCTATTATACGAACCGATAGCTTCTTTAAGAAAGTTCTTTATAGTAAGACGATCTTTCTTCCTTAGTTAATTCTTCTTATAATATAATTAAGTTCTTACTTTAATTTATTATATCCAATTCGTAATATCGATTACGAAGCGTATTTTGCAACTACGACGCGTTCTCCTAGCTTCCACTACCTTTTACTACTTCTTACTTTTATTATAAAATTCAAATAAGGTTTTAGAATACTATAATAGTTCGTGCGAGTTAGTAGAAGGGTTCGTAGGAACCTTAAATACGATCGCGAGAGTTTCAAATACGATTGCAAAAGCTTAACGAAAGCGCTTTCTTCTCTACTACTTATTACCACCACTTTCTACTACTTTGCGTATAGCTTTCTAAAGTTCTTTAAAGCTATAAGATAGCTGGAATACGCGTTATAATATTAGAAATAAACATAGTGGAAAAATAGAAAGAGGGGTTCGAATTCTAATATTCGAACTCGAAAAAGATTTTATTTTATACGATATATAATATATTTATTAAAGTATTATTATAAATTTAAAAAAATAGTATTAAATAAAATAGAAGTAAATAAATCTATTATATTATATACGTATATAGCTAAAAGGTTATATATAAAAATATCGTAATTATAATTAAAAATTACTTTAATTTTTAATATTTTATTAGTAAAAACGTTTCATTTTCTCTTAAACGCTTCGCGAAAGGGTTATTACTATTAGTGCTTGATTATTACGACTTACGTGTGCCAGTGGACTATAGGCTCGGCAAGTGGGAACTTGCAAGGAGACCTTAGGTCACGTGATGGAGTCCTGAAGGGTGGAGTCCTTTCTTGAGAACTGGACTCTTGGACTCCAGACTCCTAGACTCCAGGACTCCAGGTCCCCGGACTCCAAACTCTATGGACTCCTTAGGAGTGGGACTCCTAAGGATCCATCGTGCACGAAGACCTATATAATAAAGGCATCCGCCTAGGTAAATAGGAGCTTCGTGCTTAACTTAAGGTAATAATAAAACCCTATTACTAGTAACTACTTATTCAAAATATATTTACGTAATATATCGATTTTTATTTAGCGATTTATATTTTTTGTAAGAAGAAGTAAATCGTTAACCTAAAACCCGATTAGCTAGTTTATTAAAACGACTCGTTATACTTTAAGTACTTTATAATACAAATATTAATCGATATACTATTAAAAGCAAAAGGAAGTATAATCGGAAAGCAAGTTAAACTTAAGATACTCGAGTTAGCTACTTCGAAATTAGTTCCTAAGCTTACGCTATAAAATACGAAGAATGAATTCGATAATAAGAATAATAATAGCGATATAAAAATAAAGGATTTATTAGAATTTAGAATTAAAACTACCAAATTAATTAAAGTTACTACGTTATTAATCTTTAAAAAGAAATCTTTAAAACTTAAAGTACACTTAATCAAGGTTACTATTTATATTAAATATAATATAAATATATTCGAGAACGATTTGGATAAAGTTATATTCGCTATATTCTACCTAAAAGGGCTAGTATTTAATTACATAGAAATTTTTTTTAGAAATTTTAAAGGAAATACGAAAAAAAATTGAAAATTTTAAATTAAAGTAATATTTGATAATTTCGAGGTTTATAAAAAATACTTAATAAAAATATATAGTAATATAAATAAGCGGGAGGAAGCAATTAGAATCGTTCGAAAACTTTATATAAAAAAATCTTATTTAGAATACCGAGCTACTTTTTAGTAATATATACTTAAACTCGAATGGAATAATATAATATTAATAGCTATATTTCGAGGAGAATTAATAAATATAATTAAAAACGAAATAATAAAGTTAAGGAAATTTGCAATATTTGCAAATATAATTTAAATAATAATAGTAATTACGCAAAGTATTCGAAAAAAAAAGCTTAAGCGAAAAGTAAAAATATTAAAATTACGAGTTAATTTAATTATAATTATATTATATTAGAAAAACTATAAGTTTAATTAAAGTAATTTAAAATAAAATAAAGGAAAAATATAAAATAAAAAGTAAACTAAAAAGAAAAAAGAAAGCTATTATAATTATAGGAAAGTAAATTATTAAGCAAAAGAATGCAAAATATTAAAAAAATAAATTGCAATAATAATAAAAAAAATTGCGAAGGCATTTAAGAAGAAAAAGACTAAAGCTATAGAATTTAAAGGATTATTAAAGAAGCTATTTATTGAGAAAGATTATTAAAAGTAAGAAAGGGAGAATTAGTAATTAAGAGAATCGATTAAATCGCTCGAGGAATAAACGAAGATTTCGATTACGAATGAAAAATATATTAAATATAAAAGAATTTTAATTACGGAAATCCAAGGATTAAAAAACGAGACTCGAATTATACTCGATAAGCAAAAAGAAACGTATTATTAGTATTAATTACTAGTATGCAAAAAGGAATATTAGGATTATTATAATAATAAATGCAAATAGTATAAGATTTACAAAGAAATCGAAGTATACTAATCGAGTAAAAGCGGGATTGCGAAAAGAATAAAGAGAATTAATTTACGATTCGTAGATTAAGAAGAGAACTTTAATTTTTTTATTATAAATAATTAAATAATTACGCTTGCAAATAACGAGTATTATATATATTATTAAACGAGCTATGGAATTAGTAATTATATATTCCATTTATTAAATAAAATCAAACTAGGCTAATATAAGAATTTATACGCTTGGAAATTCTACGAAAGCGATATTAAAGCTATAATTAATAAATTTGGAGAAAATATTTAATTGGAATTATTTTTTATTAAGAATCGCTAGAAATAATATAAGACTTTTTAAGAAGTATTAAAAAGGGGCAACGAATACGCTCTAATAATACTTATAAAAAATAAGAAGATATAAAACGAATGCATTTTAAAAGTTTAATATAATTGCAAAGTATATATTTGCAAAGTTTATTAGGATAATAAAACTAAGTATAGCTATTAGTTAAAAAAATAAGCTACGTTAGTGCAAATAAATATATAGAATAAGATATATATTTTAGATTCTAATAACGTATAATATAAACTAAAACTATTTACGAAAAAACTTATAGAAAAGCCGAGATATATAAAGCTTTATTAAATTAATTATATTATAAAATAATATACTATTTACGAAAAACAAAAAATAAAATACGAAAATAATTTATTTTAAAGAATTGCTATAATATAATAATAAGTAAAAAATATCGTAAAAATATAATAGTTAAAAAACAACGCTTTTTAATTATAAAACTAGTAGAAGAGCACGATGCGAAAAAGCTTTAATAATATATTTATATTATAGTAATAATATATAATAATCGTTACTTATTTGCAAATATCGCTTTACGTATTAGAGGCAAAAAAGCTATTAGGCTTTTGGACTTAGAAGCAAAAAGCAATTTGATTAGTATTAATTAAATAAAACGAAACGATTTGAAATATATTCGAAAAACGAATTTTTATTAAATATTTATTATTAAAGAAAAGAAAACGCAAGGTAATAAAAGTATATTATTCGAAATTGAACTTTTGGAGATTTAAAACTTAAAACGAAATATAGGAGTGATATTCGATATCGTATTAGTTTATAAGAATATCGTTTTTAAAACGCTTTAATTATAATAATTCAATTTGTAAATAAATTAACGAAAGTAAGAAATTTTATAAAATAAGGATAAGCTTTATAAGGAATTTAAAAAGTATTCAAAATTAAATTACAAAAACTAAATTATAATTACTTAAATGAAATAAATAAAAAAAGAGTAAAATAAACTATTATTTTTATAATATATATTATTCGCGAACGTATTTTAAAAATTATTCAACGATTTAATATTACTAAAATATAAATTATAAAACTATGAAATACTTTTGGAAAAAAGTAAAAAACTAATTTATTCGCTAATTTATTTATTATCAAAAAATAAAAAACAAATACTTTAAAAGTATATTAAAATAAAGCTTCGTAAAAATTATATACGATTTTCGAAATTATTAGTAAAATATTTAATACTTTTTATTTTCAAAAAGAATAGAAAACTATAATTATATATAAATTATCGGCAATTGAATAATATTATTATTAAAGACTAATATACGCTATTTTTTATTTCGGATTTGAAAGATAAATTATATAAAGTTTAATAATTTACTAAAATTAATCTAAGAAATGTTTACTTTTTAATAAGAATTAAAAAAAGTAATAAATGGAAAATAGTATTTAAAATTAAATACGAATATTTCGAATATCGCATTATACTATTCGGCTTGATTAATACGCTTGCTACTTTTTAAGTATTAATCGATAATACGTTACGAAAGCAATTTAACAACTTCGTAGTAATATATTTAAATAATATTTTAATATATTTGAAAAACGAAGTATAATATATTAAAAATATAAAGTAAATCTTAGAGAAATTATAATCGACTAATTTGAAAATAGCGATCGAGAAAATACATTTTCATTAAAAATAAATAGAATTCCTAGAATTTGTAATTAATTAATATAAAGTATTAATAGAACTATTTAAATGCAAAGTAATTAGAAATTAATTTATTTTTACAAAAATTAAAAAAATATAAAAATTCTTAGAGTTTTATAATTTTTATCGAAGTTTAATTTAAAACTATTCGAAGATTATTATATTACTTATCGATTTAACGAAAAAAAAAATAAAATAGAATTTTGAAAGAAAGTAGAAATTAGTATTTAAGAAGTTTAAATCGGAGTTTTAAAAAGGTAAAGTTATAGCTACGTACGACCCGAAATAGCTAGGGATTATGGAAATAAATATATTAAACGTAACTATAAAAGTAATTTATAATTAGTCGAATAAGAATAGGAAGTTATAATTAATTGCATTTTTTTCGAAAAAATTCTTATTAATCGAATTAAATTATAAAATTTACAACAAAAAGCTACTAGCTATTATTAGAACTATAGAAGAATAGAGGTATTACTTTAAAAATACTAAATATTAAATAGTTATATATTCGAATTATTAAAATCTAATATACTTTATAATAATTAAGTAATTAATAAAAAGATAAATTTATTAATCGAAGCTTTTATTCAAATATAATTTTATAATTAAATATCGCAAGAAGTTAAAAAATAAGTAAGTCGATACGTTTAATTAACGAGTAGATTATAAAAAAGAAATAGTTTTTTATAAAAAAATTATTTTACGAAACTCTTAGTATAAACTAATACTAAAGAGAAAAACGATTGCATTAATATTACGAGTTGAAAATAATAAAATCGAAAATAAAATTCGAAAAGTTTACGAAGAAAATAATATAGTAATACGAATTATAAAAAACTTTAAAATTTATTATTTTTTTCAAATTTAGTAAAAACTATTACTATTTAAAGAATTAGTATATTTACTAAAAATATTAAGAAAAGAATTCATTTATCGAATTCACGTAATTCTAATATATAAATATTAAGAAGTATCGAAAATAACGAAATGAATTAATAAAGATTACTATTTTCCAAATTTAAGAAAGATAGTAGAAATAATCGTTCGAGAATATTATATATACAAAACATTAAAGTTAGAATAATATAAACTTTATAAATTACTATAATTAAACGAAGCACTTATAATAAACTAGCAAATAATAATAATAAACTTTATTATTAAATTATTAAGCTTACAAAATCCATTAATAAAGGTTATATACGATATAATACTAATTATTATAAATAAGCTAACGAAGTTCGTATACTTCGTACTATACTTCGAAGCTTTAATAGTAAAGTAGTTAGTAAATACGATATTATATATTATAATTGCAAATTATAATATTTTAAAAAAGTTTATTACGAATAAAAATAAACTCTTTATATTAACTTTTTGGAAATTACTAATTATATTACTAGGAATATACTATAAGTTTTCAATATTATTCCATTTATAAACGAACGAATAAATAAAACGAATTAACTAAGTTTTAAAATAGTATTTACATTATTATATAAACTACTAGTAGATTAATTAAGTAGTACTACTACTAATAGTATAATTCGCATATAATAACGTAATTACGAAGATAATTAAAGTTTTACTATTCGAAGCTAACTACGGTTTTTGCCTTATTATATATAAAGAATCGAAATTAATAAAATGAAATACGTACTACGTAAGGGTAAATACGGATTAAATTAAAAAACTATATTAATAATTATTTTTAAATATTTAGTTCTACACTAAAAAATCTACTTATTATTATAATTAGTATAAACTCGAGGAATCTCGTTTTAAAAAAGGAAATAAAATTTATTTCTTATATCGGAATATTAAAATAAATAAACCTTCGGATAAATTAAATTATAAAAAAATTAAATTATTTAAAATTATTAAGAAGATTAAAGAAGTTAATTATCGATTGAAGCTATTAAATAAAATGCGGATTAATTTAGTATTCTATATATTATTATTAGAACTAGTATTACAAAATACACTAATTATTATACTAAATTTATTAAACGAAAATGAAATAGTTAAATACGAAGTACTTGATATTATAAAGCAGGCTATAAGAGAAGACGGTTAGCTATTATATAGAGTACGATAGAAGGGGCATTTAGAGAAAGACGATATTTGGGAACTAGAGGAATACTTATAAAGATCGAGGAACTTACTAGCTAAGTTTCGCCGGAGTTAAAGGCGAACGCGTCGTTTAAGGCAGACAAATCGACTTTGCAAAAGCCTACGATCGAAAAAGAAGACTTATTAAGCGGATAACGGCTTAGGGGCCGAGGACGGGAAATGAGCTTAAGAAAGTAGTCGGATTCGAGGTTAAAAGCGGGGAATTAAAAAAAGGAAGAACGAGAAACCCGGGGTTTTTGCAGTGTTTTCCTGTAGAAAAAACGATAAATAAGTTTACGAGGCTTATTAACCCAATAATTAGCATTATTATAAGATCTTTTGGCACGAATGCATTCGGAATAACGGGAGGCCTGGGAAAGGTTTAGGAAGCAGTTCCGTCTTTGACGCAGGTAGTAAGAACAAAATAGCGCAGAGCGGTTCGCAGCCTCGATGCGACGAGCAAAAAAAATACGCTTTTTTCGTTTTTTGTGAGAAAGCGACATTTTGGTTACGGAAGAAGAAATCGAATGGACGTACAAATTCCTTATTATTGATATCGCGTAGGGACTACGCTAGGGAGGATGGGGGATAGTGTCACGACTCACGTGTGCCAGTGGACCATAGGCTCGGCAAGTGGGAACTTGCAAGGAGACCCTAGGTCACGTGATGGAGTTCTGAAGGGTGGAGTCCCTTTTTGAGAACTGGACTCCTGGACTCCAGACTCCTGGACTCCAGGACTCCAGGTCCCCGGACTCCAGACTCCATGGACTCTTTAGGAGTGGAACTCCTAGGGATCCATCGTGCACGAAGACCTATATAATAAGGGCATCCGCCCAGGTAGATAGGAGCTTCGTGCTCAACTCAAGGTAGTAATAGAACCCTATTACTGGTGACTACTTGTTCAAAATACATTTGCGTGACATATCGACCCTTATCTAGCGACTTATATCTTTTGCAGGAAGAAGTAAGTCGTCAACCCAGAACCCGATTGGCTAGTTCATTAGAACGACCCGTCACATTGATTTCCTTATATTTTAGGCTGCCGTAACCTTACGGCGAAGGGTCTGAGGTCTGAGATAAATCGAAATCTGGAATATGAGTAACTCTACATAATCACGTGACTAACATCAAAGTCAACCTTGAAGATTGCTGTCCTCCACAAAGATTTCCTTGGATGAATAGATAGAGCTAAATATCGCCATTTTTTCTCATGGGCAGACGGATACCTATCTCTTTGCGAGTTCAATTTCAATATCAAAGCGAGGATCCAATACAAGCTCTTCTCATCCATGAATATAAATCTCATAAGCGAGGCATCGGGCAATAGTGTATCCGAGTTTTGATCTCCTCATAGCCGGCACAAAATTAACCAAAGTCATATTATGGCTATATCCCACAATATGTCGATGACGTACCCGTCACACCCACTCCAAAAACTGCCCTCCAACAACATCTCATCCGTAAAAATGTATCCTTTACTGATCTCCGCTTCACCACCTCCAGTCTCTTCACCAACATGACATTCCTCATTCCCAATCCCCTCCTCCTCCTTCTCGCTCTAGCACCCCTGACATCATCCGCCCTAGTCCCCAATGTAACAGCAATCCCCATCGCGCCAGGAACCTGCCAAGGCTGGCCCGGCTGGGTGCCCCAACCCATCGGCAACCTCACGCAACAATTCTTCTTCGAAGCACGCGACGCCTCCAACAGCAGCCTCGATGGTCTTCGAAGCAGCCTCTCATCTCCCACCTCATCTTCATCCTCACCAGCCCAATTAATCACCGATTCGGACCTGATCGTTTCGTACGATACTTATATAATTTTTTCGTGTGCGAATGATGGCGCGATATTCAATATTCATGGAGGTCCGGCATTGGTGTTTTCGACAGATGAGCAGGATCGGGAATTGGGGTATGAGAGTGGAAGCAGAGGAGCAGGGTCGGGATTAAATCCGCAGGTGTATATGCACGAGATTGCGGGCGTGCAGCAGGATGGGACGTTTGTGGGATGGGGGAATATCACGACCTGGGGATTCGAGTTTGTTTTGGGTCAAGGCGGAACGGGTAGTAGTGACTATTATCGCATGAGGTTGCTGGGTCCGAACGCGAGTCTGAGAGATGGGGAGGTTGTTGGATTTGTGGGGATTGTGGCTTTGTAGGGAGGATGATGAAAGAAGATTGCATAGCTGCCAGGAGCAGGGTATTTACACGAAAATCTTAGCTACTTATATTTAAAGAGTTAAAATAAGTATGATATTTAAAATGGATTTTAATTTATTAATTATATAATTTTTTTTATAATTTATTATTTTATTTATTTTTATAATTTATTTTTTATTTATTTTTATTTTAAAAAAGTAAAATATAATAATTAATTTAATATTATATTTATTTATTAAACTTAATATACTTAATATTTTTAATATATTTAATAATCTATAATCGATTAAATTTAGAGCTCGTTTTTTGTAAAGCTCTATTAGGAGGTTTGACTCTGGCAAGACATTTCTTCATATGCATAGAAATGGGCCGCCATAGAAATGGGGTAACATAAACGAATCAATTAATCTAAAAATAGACTAGCCCTGCAGTCCCAACGCATACGCCCCAAAGCATGTGAATGTGGCGGCAGAAATTCAGGTTGGATATTGTGCTGCTAGCCCGTTGCTTCTTCCAACGATTTCGTCCCAATCGACCCAGATAATATACCATGAATCATGAGTTTTTCAACCCCAGCCTATTATTTTGCCGACATTCTTTCTTGAATTACCGGGGTTTACAAGCCTTGTTCTTGCGTAAGCATGCCTACAGTATACACATCCCTCGACGCTGCTCGAAATGAGTTTCGCATTCTTCAGCTTCGTTCCATCGCATTCACTGTGGCACCAGAGGTCCACCCCTTCAAGATAGCTGCGTTAGACCCGACTTTTCTGTCCACAGAAGCGCCAATCCAGTGCAAACTCTATACGGCTCTTCAAAGCGACCGACCTAGGTATCAAGCCCTTTCATATACGTGGGGCGATACTATCAGCCCAACTCCGATCATTGTCAATGGGGTCAAAGTTCTCGTAACCGAGAACCTACTTGCAGCACTCAAACGTATTCGCGAAAATTATTCTGATATTCATCTATGGGTTGATGCTTTGTGTATCAACCAGCTGGATAACGCGGAAAAGGCAGAGCAAGTAAAGCGAATGGGCGACATTTATCGTAATGCAGCCAAAACTATTATTTGGCTGGGTCCAGAATACGATGATAGTCATAACACCTTGTTTCAATTGGCCGAGATAGGGCAATCTGCTTTGAAACGTGGAACGCTGATGCAACTGCTAAAATTGGCGCCAAAGGGTGGGGATTTGAATCAGCTTGCCACAGAATTCGAGGCTCAGTTATCAGAAATATTCTTGCAGCATCTTCAAACCCTTCCTCTGGCACTGAAATTCCTAAGCGGATGTGCTTCGTTGTTTTCCCGACCGTACTGGTCCCGAGTCTGGATTATCCAAGAATTTGTGGTCTCGCCAAATGTATATCTCTTTTGTGGAAGAGATGAGATATCGTATAGTGTTCTTCACCCAGCTTGCGTTGCTCTGCCATTACTAAGAAACTTTTTGCTTCGGAGTATTTGGGACCCATCTCAACAACCAAAGTCTGGGCATGAGATTCACTTCAATGAACTGGTCAAAATTAATATAGACTCAACCACGATGTATGGCCTTTTAGGCACCCGTTCGATCTACCAACGCGGCTTAGATCAGCCTACATCCCTTTTCCAAGCAATATGCAGCGCTCAAATACCACACAAGCCCAAGGCCAAAGACGACAAGGATCTTATTTTTGCCCTCCTCGGTATGGCGTCTGATGTGATCAATATTGGAGTATCACCAGACTATGACACAACCTGCGAGGAAGTCTACACATCAACTGCCCGTTCCATGATTTACCAAGGAGATGTTGATGTCCTTTCTTTAGCCCAACATCACTCCAAGGAGCTAGTTCGGAGGTTACCAAGTTGGGTTCCAGACTGGAGAACTCAAATATACCCACCATTTGGTCAAACCCCGACACGATCGTCTTTTAAAGTTTCGGGATCAGCCCCATTTTTTCTGACAATCGATCATAACCGCTTGCCTAAACATCAGGTCAAATTGCTAGGGTATCTCCTCAGCCATGTTGAAACTCTAGGCACAAAAACATGGTGTCCGCCTTATGGAGAAATGGACGAAACTCTTCGCCTCAACAGACAACAGTATTTGAGAAGTATCACGACATTATGTCAAAAGTCGGATGAGAAGTTGTTCCACCAGAGCAAACTTCCAGATCCTTACCCTCATCCAAATGATCGAGCAAGCGCCGAAATGAGTACTCCCGTTTCAGGGATGGAGCTTTACGGAGAAAATTTAATGTTACGACATGCAAATAATCCCTTGGAAGATCACGCGGACTTGACACAAGGTTTTCGGGGTGCAATGAAAGCTACTCAGCTAGAGAATAGAGGGCCGTATAGCAAAGAGACAAGTACATATTTTTTCGCGATGAAGTTACAAAAGTATCGACGGGGGATACTGTTAGATAATGGATTGGTAGGAACAGGGCCCAATACTGTGGAGATTGGCGATGCTGTGGTTATTTTCAAAGGGGCAAAGTTTCCATACGTTATGAGGAGGAAGGAGAAGGGTGGTCTCATACATTGGATAACAGTTGGTGCAGCGTATATTCATGGTGTCATGTATGGGGAACTATTCGAAAAATCTTTCAGCCCAGGACTACCATTGGAGGAGTTCCTGCTCATTGACTGAGAGGGAAGTTTTTATCATACTTAGCTTAAGCTAAATCGAGATTCCAGAGGCGCCTGTTCCTCTAACCAGGCTCAAGCCCTATAAGAGCAAGAACTCGTTGAAGTAACGAATACCTTGAAATTGCAGCAAAATCCATACAGGCAATCAGCGAGTCTTTGTCATCTTATCCAGAAGTCCTCATATTCTTCTTCTCCAGCTGCTAGAATGGCCTCGCCACACATAGCCCGAGGAACATATGCTTCTCCAAGTATAATGTACTGATCCTGTTCTTGTCGAAGCACAACAGGAACTGAGCATCCTCTTAGCACACAAAGCTTGTCCCCGGGCGCAACATCTTCTGGACCTAATCCAGTTTCTCCATCAATTTGTCCCTGAATATGACGGACTATGGGATCCGTACTTGGGTTCATCATCGCGGGCATGAAATAGAACATCCGCCGGCTGAAGTGGATTGATATAAGGTTGTCAATCACCTGAGAATTATATTCCATCCTGGTGGTTCCCAAGCTCCCGCTACCACCAGCAGACAGCCAGTTTGCCAGTTCCGAAAGTACTGGTGATGTTGGTCCTAGCCAGAACGCAGTGATGAATCCAAGCGTACTCGGAAACTCTGGTAGCAAATCGAGCGACTGCCATGCTAACCTGAAATATTCCATCAAAGTCTTGAAGTCTAGATCCGCTGAGGACTGATCCAAAGTGAAGAAATCATTGCTAACACTCCGAGGAGGGGAAGAGAATGATGGTGACGTGGCTTCAATAGTCGCGATCAGCTTTCCTTTGACGTGAAGCATTGTACCATCTTCAGAAAAGTTAAGAACACTTGAACGAGATCCTCCAGCGTCCCAATTCCCTGGGTTTTTGTCCACTAGGTTACTAATAGTGCATTGAGCCATGTCAGGTACACTCGCAGGTTCCATCAATGACCAAACCCACGACGGTATTCCGTAGTTGGGGTCGTAACCCATCCGGGGGCCAAACATCATGTCCAATCCTTCTTCCTGTAGCAAGAGACGCATCATGGGAGTGATAATTTCAGGTAGTGCCTTCGAGTAGTCCACCGAGATTTGCTTTTGGATGGATGGATGGAAACAGCCGTAATAGCCAAAAACCTTGTCTCTTCGATCCGTAGATCGCTTCAACTGTGCCGTTCGCCACTCTCGCAAGCTCATGTGTTTACCATGTCTTGCAGCTCCACAAGCTGGTATGACTTCAGAAATCCTCAAAATAGCTGACTGTGCCAGAGCCACCAATGAATGGGCCTCCGGAAATACAGCCTCCAAGTGCTCAGGTGGGTTTGCGAGGACGGCGCATATTTCTCGCATACAAGCGAAGAACTCGTCGTAGGCAAGATTATATTGACCATACATCAGAAGTATTTTATCAGAAAAGAGGATCTCCTGAACAATCCAAATTCTCTTCCAGTATTCTAGCTTGAAGACGCGATTCATCATGCTCACAGTCCCGATTTTGAAACTGGTGTCTTCTGTAGTGAATTGATCTCGCCATATGCGCCGAAAGGTCTCTGGAAATTCAGAATAAAACTTCAAGAACTCGAAGGTGCGAACCACCAGATCATCCGTTGCCTCACCCAACCAGACTAGCGTTGATGATGCGCGTGCATATATGGCAGACATCTCCTTGACTTGTTCATTACGCTCTTCTAGGTCAGTCTGATTGATTGCCAGAGCATCGATCCAAATAATGCGAGAGCGATCCGAGAAGTGGAGGTGCAAAAGAGCGCAATATAAGTTTGGAGTGACATGCCAAGCGACGTCGTCCAGAATGATGGTTTTAGGATCATCTTGACTGCCCCCTATGTTTTAATTAACCTGGATATATGATAATGTTAAAGCTATATGTACTTACACACATACGATAAAGCTTCATAGTCTGGTAGGTCTCCTTTTGGAACGATGAAGGTCGAGCATTGAACTGCACTTGGCTCGCCTCCAGGATGAACCTCGATCAGACGAATCTCGCTGCTCGTAAGCCGTTTTCTGTAAACCTTCTTTGCAGCATCTGAGTTCAGTTCTTCAAGTGTCGCTGCGACCTTTGGTGCTGATACTGGCTGTTTTTGAGCTGTAGTGAGAGCTGGCGGAACAAAGTCCGGCTCTCGCTGCATGGTAGCGGTGATATTTGTTGAGAGCAGCGCCAACTCCCGATTTAATTCAGCATGAGCTTGGCCTAGATAGCGCTCGCAATCGGACTCCGGATCTTGTGTCAGTTAATCCAGAGGCAGGAGTTTATAGTGCGACACCCTGGAGCCTAAGGAAGAGTTGGCTGACAAATGTGACCTAAGCCGTAATAGTACTAGAGCAATCTCTCAGTGTGGAGCAGAAACTAAACGTACCGGGATATAAGTTACAACAAATGGTTTTGTCCTAATGCTAAGTAACGAAGAGTTCACGGAGTGGCGTATCAGTCTGCGCGGTATATCATAGACATCGTCCCGGGTGCGCATTAAGGACGCCCGGAGAGCTGGAACTTTGACAATTCCAAGCACCTTTGGGACCATCCAGCATTGCAGACGTTCAAAATAGACACGGATATTCTATATGCAAACCAGTTTCCCCGAGAAGCTCAGGGAAGGATTTCTATCAAACATTCGGACATTCCCAAGGCGGGGTTGCAGGCCTATTTAAGAATTTTAATATTAACAAGCTATTATGACGCCGAGCCTTTAACTAACTACTTCGAAAGGGTAACGGCGGATATTATATGCATGACCTACAATCCTTACTAGGGGAGGAAAAATGGCTGGCTATTGGGTAACTGCTTCATGGCGTATGGGACATGGTGTTGCGATAAGTATCTAGCATTGATAGGGCTTACGAAGCTACGAATGAAAATATAATCTTATATAGCAATGGCCACGATTAATGGAAATCTGTGCATTCGATCAAACTTGAGTCTTACTCGTTCTAGTCAAGTATTGTAGCTACAGAAATGGAAGATCCTTCGCCGTAAATTGCTGTACCCTTCAATCTCAGTTAATCATCGCCAAGCTAATACCTGAGAACAAACTGCTATACTTATGGTAAAAGAAGCATAAGCTTCTGGTTATCCTACGAGCCCATCCCCAGATTGGCAACTTTCTCCAAACAAAACGAACCCACTATCAAATCAACTCCTGCAAATTCCCAGAACTCAGTCCAACATACTGTTTCCCACCAACCAGACCACCAGAAACACTCCCAACAAACCCTCCAATACTTGCTGTCTTACTAGCAGGAAACCAATAAACTGACTTCGTAAAGTCAATCTCGAACTTCCACCTCTCACCAGTCCCAAGCGTCACCATCTCAAAACTATACCCCGTAGACCGTGAATTCGTCATCCCCGGCGAAAAAAGATTAACATTCCCATCAGTCTTTGAACTGATCACTCCATACCTCTTAGCACTTGTCTCATTCCCACCAATCTGCGTCTTGAAAATAACTTTTCCAAACTTCATCAACACCATGCTGAAGTAGGTCTTCCGATCAATATTGGAAATGTAGCTCCAAGCAATAAACGTATACGGCCCCACGGATCCACGAGCCATATCCCAACTCGAACTTATCTCGCCCCAAGGCTTAGAATTCCAATTTCTTTCTCGACCGCCGATTCCATGAAAGACGAATGGTATCCCATTAATAGTGATATTTACTTCCACGATCCCAACAGGTACATTCTCGACCCAATAAAGCAAAGGAGCAAAAAGCGGATCCCCGTTTTCGTTTGGGTATTGTAGTCCGTTTGGGTATAGCGGAGGTGAGATCGAAGTTAACTTATACGTTCCCTTGACAGCAGCGGAATCGATCGTGACGAGGGTATGTTTGTAATCATCCGAGGCTTGGAAAATCCAAGAGTCGCCAGATATGTTGTTTTTCCACGTTCCGGTTATGGTGCCGGGACAAATCGTGATGGTGGATTCGTCGAAGTAAGTGAGGTTTATGTAGTGTGTTCCGTCGGGCCAAGCGATAGCGAGTATTGCTCGTTGAGCGCCTGGGTGGCCGGCTGTTGTGCCGCGGCTGAGGGTTATAGAGAGTCCGGATTGGCTGGAGGAGGAGACGCCATCGAAGGACCAGTCTTCTACTGAGGTGGAGTTGAAGGTTGAGAGCATGGGAGAGTCGAAAGGGGTCAGTGGGTTGCCTCCCATTGGGACTGAGCCATTGACCAAGACCCCATTGAGGATTTTGGAGGTGGAGCAGGTTGTTGGGTGTGATGGTAGAGCCAATGAAGAGATGAGAGTGATAAGTCCCAGCAAACCTAGCAATAGCTTCATTTTGACGTTCTGTAATAGTGCTTTGAAGATGATATCTAGAATACTCTTTGCAATTGTAAGATTGAGAATTGGGGAGTTCATCATCCTTTTATGCTGCGGAGATGCGTCTCTAGCCCTCTTTCACCCCTAAGAACGATCATCACTCCGCCTCAAAGATCCCTCTCACGGTAGGATAACTTTCCTGGCCCGTTTAGAAAGATAGAGCATACGAGAACGAATACGTAGATTCAAATGTAGCCTGAAAGCTACCCAAGAAAGTTATTAGGTTGACCTGATTGGGATATCCGGGGGCTTAAGCGAATACGCGGATTCGACTTTCACCCCTGGCACTCGCTGGCAAACTAATACGCACACCGCCACAACATCTCGACAACAATTTGAATTTCGCCGTACAGAACGTTAGATCACCTAGAATTTATAGTTCTGACCCCAATCAAGAGATCAACGGTGCGGGAAGCAGGGGCCAGTGAAGACTAAACGAAGACGAGAACGTAAACGAAATTCACGTAGGGCAGCGAATCACAAGTACCGTAAAGTTTGAAGAAAGTGGATTTCGACCTTACTAAATATGGAAGACGTATGAAGTACTTTAGTAAAGCTGTAAGTTGAAAATAATTATTCGTTAAGTTTTCGAAGATTGAAATTATTAAATAATATTATTTGTCTTATTTTCCCTTTAAAACATTAGAAGCTACATCCTTTAAATAATATATGCCTCCTTCTTCTTGCTACGAAATACAATTAGATCGAAATCCACTTTCTTCAAACTATGCGGTAGTCCGAAGAATGCGGACCTGGTCAAATCTGCTGCCTTGCTAGCGTTTGAACACTGCAATAGTTTTTTTTAATCCCCGAATTTGAAACCCCTTGTGTTTGCTTATAAAGCCCAAGCAAATGCCTCTCTTCCATTCCTATATCAAATCAGCCCGACCTGTTTTCTAGCCCATAAAGTAGCATCCACCGAAATTTCCGCACAACTCAGCAGCCTCATCGAAAGCTCTTCAACCAGCCTCTTTCCCGAATCAACAACCCACCACTCATCATTCAACCTATGGAGCAGAACTCCCCAATGAAGGAAAATCAACATGGCCATCGGCCTAGCCCGTCTCAACTCGCTCATAAACTCCTTCCCTGCCATTGCCAGCCAAATCAGGACCATTTCTTTGTCTTTTGAAAAGCAGGTCTGCAAATTGGAAATCGCAGCATGGAATATTGCTCGTTGCTCCTCCGTTTGTGTTGCTTCCATACTATCATTCAATATCCCCAATTGATCTAGAGCTATTTGGAAACTAGGATCTAGAGGTGAGGATGCAGGGAGAAACCACAAATCAAACACCGGCCCAAAAGGACCCGGTTGAAGCCACTGCTTTCCCATTTTGCTCACGAATCTGATTCCCTCAAGCAGCTCAAATGCCAGCAGAGCATTTTCAATAGGACCTTTCTCATTTCCCTCCTCAGTCAAGCGCATCGATATAACCGCGCCCATCATAACAATGACCGAAAATGCGAATCCGGCGTTGCAATTTTCAGCCGTGAGGTCCGATAATGCCCTGTGAAAGCTAGCCAAGCCGCGATTCTGGTACTCCAAAGCGATTTTCACATATTCTTCTGAAAGAGGGGCTTTTCCTACTACTGCGATGTGCAGCGCGCTTAAACCGAGCAGGCCGTTCATGAGGAAATCGTGCTGGAGTGCTTCTTGCACAACGAAGGATTTCCATGTCGAGGCGCTGATGGCTGTTGCGGAAAAGGTGAGACATACTTTTGTTGAGTAGTGGTGCATTAATGCAAGTTCTCGTGTCGCTGTGGGTGATCGTGGTGCGAGTTTTGAGCTGTGAGGTTGCGGAGAGGTTATTGGACTCGCTTGGGGTATGTCGAATGCAAGATGGGACGGAGCCAAGTATGTGTTCTGAGCCAGTGGGTGGATGCGTCGTGTGTAGATGCATTCCAATTGCCGCATCTTACAATGGGCGCATTGAGGTATTTGTTCATCGCACTAGGTACAAGTTGGCACGGAGTTTTGCACCGAGAAATAATCACGGTATCAGGATTGGAGGACGAAAATAGGGACGGGTAATCAGGGTGAACGATATTTCTAATTACTGACCTTGACACGTCGCTTCTTGCACTGTTCACAACCATTTCGAGACTTGTGGTGTGCTTTTCTTGGCTTCATGATATTCAATATTGGAGATGGAAGTTGATGAGGCATCGAGTTGTGCGGAGGATGGAGAACACGAAGTGGGCCGCGTCAGCCAATATACTAGGCAAGCATGCCCTGCAGGAAGGAGGCACATATTCTTGAGAACTCAATCTCGATAATCTTGGCGCTGCACGGAAGTTACGAGCCTGGGTTCAAAAGTCCATGCTTTTCAGAGTATTTTTCAAACGGTAGAATATTTAAATCACTTAACTTACTTAAAATCTATTAAATAATTACGAAGTATTATTACTTATGCTTCGCATCGCTACCCCAGTCCACATCAGGTTCATAGATGTCCCGCAGTTCACTAGAGAGAGCCTTGCTGAAAGACCACTTCATTTCTCGATGCTTTGTGTTATGAATATATACTATTTGAGCTGTTATGTAAAAGAGGTTTAACCTACATCCCTGCGAAGCGAAAGTCCCGTAGTAAACCTGCACGTCACGAAAACCTGAACACAAATCAATATTATTTGGCTCCTAGCCCTCTAATTTAACATCCTAACCTTTTCTGGTCCCAATATATATATTATATTCGAGAAAGCTTTGGTACGGGTTCACTGATCATGCTTTGATTATCGTCAAGCCCGACTTTGCTTCATTTGCAATACGTATTTTCGACATCTTAATAGTGTTCTTGAAATTGAAAATTGTGTTAGAGTTATTAACGAGTAGTTTGCTTAGTTTGCAAGCGTTCATTCGATGTTTTACTTTAGAGTGGGGGAAAGTTCGTCCAGGAAAACAGGACGGTTGGAAATTAGGAAAACTGCTCTCGGTTATAACTGCTCTTTCATGAAGCCCGCTGCTTTTAGTACAAGCATCGCCGCCTTTAAATCCCTGCTGTGGCTGAAAAGTATTGCGGCCTCAGAAGTCAGCAGTCATCATCGGCGAATATTTAACAGACTTTTCCAGCAATACGTATAGTACAATAAAAAGAAATCGGCTTCAAGCTTGTCCACTTAAAGATTTCATGTCGGTCACAGCAATATAGATGCACTAGCACATTTATAGATTCGAGAATGTCACAATCACCACTATAGAAGAGTCTAGACACGGCTAAAGAACAAGGAAAAGCAAAAGTATATTCAACCCCGTTTTTGAACTATATCAAATATATTAATCCACCACTGTTCACTAAATAACCATTTGAATTACGATTGGCTATATTAGGAAAAGGTCGAAAAGTAGAATGCCTGCTTTCCCATGACGTCGCCTCTGAAAGAGCTTGCAACCAGGGAAAGGCTCTCTCGTGTTCAGGGGATGAGGTTCGATAATGATAGAGCGGTATGTAGAAACAATGAGACTTGTCACGGCAGGCTAGTGTGCACAGGCGTGAAGCTCTCGCGGGAGCGATCTGCGGACCTGATTATGAGTTCGAAATCAATCATCTTCGAAAGAGCAGGCATATCTTCACAGGTCCCCTAAGTTAGTCTTGCTATTAAGGAGTTTGAGGAAGTACTCCGCCTCGTGTCCAGACTTCGATCGGCGCGATGATAGATCTTTTAATTTCTGACGAATAGCGTAAAGAGATCTATAGCCAGTTCAACTAGCAGCTAGGACTGGGGAATTTTGAGAGTCACAACAGTATGCGATGACGACGAAGGAGTAAGGCAGGCTCACAGTGCCTTGTGTTCATTTCAGTATATGATGGTTAATCGACCTATAATTCTATGAGAGTGTTGGACGTGTTTACTGTATACCGGAATCTTTTTGAAAAGAAATATGGATGGGAAAATTCAAAGCCACCCAGTTCTCTTCTCCATCACCACCCTCTCGGCCAGTCCTATCAGCCGCAGGCGTTTTGGCCCGTTCGCCTAGTCTAGGCAACTCCAACAAATCGAAGGACGTCGGTTGGGAGGTGACAAAGACCTTAAGTATATCTTTGCATGAGCGGTATCCTTTCTCTCTCATTTGTTTAGGGATCATCATCTGGAGTTTCTTCCGGGTACGTTTGTCTCGTTGACTATTGTTCTGTGGCGTGACAACTATATAGGTTCCGTGATTCGCATTCTCTACTTGCCAAGAAGGGCCAAGATCGTAGATGAACACATAAAGATCTTTATCCCACTTGTTTTCCACGACCAACCACGCTATAGCATTATGTTCTATTTCGATCAAGAAATCTGGACCGAAAGCTTTTCCATTGCTGAAGATCTGTACCTCAAAGGACTTCTGGAAAGAATCTGCAGGTGCTTCGTTGACCAGATCCCTGACTAGTCGGAACCGAGCCAGATGTTCCAGAATGCTCCCGATCTGGCTGACGCCGGTCTGGTCTTGCGACATGCTTGTCAAATTATCAATTTTGTGGCCCGATTCATCCAGGATTTGGCAGTCTCCATTATCTAACACCACATCAAATGCGAAAGGACGTTTGTCTGTGTCGACATGAACATGAAGTGATCGTTCTCTCAGGGCTGTGAGCCATTCGTCCCGAAGTGGCAGCCCGGATGCGAGTCGTATAGGAAACCTTTGTAGGGAGAATCGAGTTAGGGCACTCGCCATCCATCCTGTTCGAATACGGATAGACGGTGTACCTAATAGCTCTAGATCCGATGTAAGAGCTCTGGTGCCGGCAATTTTTGCAACCACCGAGTTCCCTTGTAATCTAGGGTCACCTTCAACACAGCCCAAGGGATACAAGACAAGCTGATCGTCAATCTCGACGCCGTGTGTATGGCCGGCTTGTAGTTCCAGAGTATCATCTTTTCTAACGATGATTGGAATAGCTGTTTTGGTAATATCCGAACTGACTTGCCCGAAAAAGCCTTGATTTCGATTACCGTAAAGAACGGGGGTATGTCGCAAGCCCGAGCCTCGGAATCTCGCACAAAGATGACCGTGGACGTCCCCGTGTCTCCTCGTAAGGCCAACACACTCGACAGTCTTCAGAAGAAAGTAGGACAAAGCTCCATAGCTCTTCCCGTCGAATTTGACCCCCATTGTCTCTTCGTGAGGGCCGCATGCGGTGAGTATTGCATACCGATCTGGCCTGATAAGCCAATTAGGCTGCATAGAAGTATCGCGATACATTGTAATCTCAGGAGTCTTCTTAGTATCTGACGGAGATCTTGAATCCATCTGAATGCTATACGGGAGGAAGCGGATGTTGGGATTATCACGGCGGTAAACACTCGCGGAGAAACAACAGTCAAGAATAAGAGTAATGATTATCCCATTGTCGACCATTGCCTTCAATAAGTCCGCCAGTTCAAAGCCCCAAAGACAGCTCACTTGCTTCTTTTCCTCTCCGCCGAGGAGTACCAGTGCCAAATCACCTGAGGAGCCGTTGGAGAATTCACCAGAAGTCGGCATTTGAGTACCATGGCCCGAGTAATGAATGTATACAAAATCTCCGGCTCTGGCAAGAGAAGTGACCCTTTCGAAGGCCGAAGTGACATTCTCACGGGTTGGCCAAAGCGTCGGATCTTGGGCTGGGTCGGATGGTTCCCGGTCGGCTTGGCTTGCTGTGATTGCTTGTATCTGAACAGAATCTTTCAATGTGCTTTCCAGATATGTCTTAATATCTTGAACGTCTCGTACACAGCTTTTTAGTGGCTTGTCTGGATAATTGTCAATTCCGATTAAAATCGCATAATGCGTGATAGTTTTTTCGTTATCCATCGTGTTTATAAGCTTGAGCCGCGATGTATTTGGTAAGTTTGACAATTTGCGAAGTGAAAATAGTGGGACTGGAAGATGTTCGGACAGGAATGGTAGCCTACTGAGCATCAAGGCTTGAGAGGGAGCAAAAGCGGAGCAAAGAATGTCTGCAGGATGTCCAGAGTGCGGCTGTAAGGTGCAGTCAGCCTTGGCGGCTTGCGGCTTACTGGAGGCAGGCGACCGACAAGCCGGGCGCAGCAAGCCGCAGCTGTGCCAGGTGGTCCACACCTGCAGGGCACAGCACATCACTTACGCCGGCAGAAATAGTGACGTGTCCGGGCAAAATGCATTAGGAGAACAATAAGGCTTAAGGTTAGATGAGGCGAAATCTATTGACAACCCAGGCCCACCGGTACGCTGACCTCGCACCACAGTTCAGATGAAACATACACCACACAGCCTTAAGCAGCTTCCAAGTAATCAATATCTATCTCTTCGCCGTTCTTCACAGCCTTGCCGTTTTCAAGACTCAGTGTATATTTTCCTGAGGTAACAGATGCTATGACGTAAGGACCTTCGCGGGATTCACCGTTTAGCAGATACACTTTATCTCCCACATAAAACTCCGGTTTCTATGACACTTTGGTCAGAAACGTCAAAAAACCTCGATCGCATACTTACTTGGGCATAACTCTTCACATAAGGGCGCTTGTCATCCTCATCAAAGGAGATTCTGGGACTTTGGCTGCCGAAACATTAGTACTGCACAAAGCCGGTAAAAGGTTAAAGCTACTCACGTTTCTGAGGCTGCCATATTGCGAAGTAGCAAATATGATGTGGTCGCACGGCGGATTGACTTGGACCTAACACTTGCCTATATAGCCCTCAGAATCAACCTTGTAGTATTTATTTCGAGGCTGCCCGTGCCCAGATTGTGAGGAATAAAGGATGTCGGGCACGACTGCATGCCAAGCGGGCGCTGTGCACTTGGCGTTGGCTATGCATATTGAGGTGCCACACTACAATTAATACATCACCAATAACTCAACCGCATTCAGTATGACCCAATATTGTATTACTGCAACGAGAAGCGGAAGAATCATCTTACGATCTCTCTTGATCAGCGACTCGGGAGCTATAAGCAAATGGAAGCCCTTCGATCTTATCTTCCACGTTGGAAGCGCTCGGAAGCTGGCGTTGTAGATGAGGTGCAGGCTAGGAAGAGTATTTATTCCTTGGCTCAAATAAAGCGGCGCGCTCATTAGCATATTTAGTTGAGGATTACAGACCTGGATATCCCCGTTTCACTGCACTCCTATCGGCATATAACCCCTACTTCTTGTGCCGGCGCTTCAGCAAGCTTCGAGCTCGGCTCCTCCTATTGAAGCAGGACCGGTTGTCTATGCTCGAGCAGAGGCTTGAACAGGTGGATCACGAAGAGACTTCTCCCCTTTTCCTCGGAAAAAGCCGATGTGATGGAAACTTAGAGCGAACTTCTCTGTTATCGGACATTGAATCCTGTCTAGCTGATTATGGTAAAGGTGGAAAGGAAAGATCCATCCTGACTACTAACACAACACAGACCAGTTCGCCGAGAGTACGTACCGAATGCTGAGTTTCGGCCCCGCTCAGCAAAGAGACGTTAAGAGCCTACAGAATTGGTTGGATGGTACCGGCAACCTGGCTCGAGAGGAGAGGGCGTACCTTACACATCATCGTGAGCTAGTGTCCCTAGCTCCCGCGGGCGACAGCGCGATAGTGCAGCTTGAAGCTTGGGTTGAAGACAAGTTTATTCGACTATGGCGAGACTTTCGAACGGTAAGAGAAAGGGGCGCAGAACTACGGCGGGCTGACGATCGCAAAGAATCATTTGCACAATATCTCGAACGATCCGAACGTATATATCTATTCCGGCTGGTTGATCCAAAGAACTGCTAGGGCGCTCTTATTATCCTTGATAACGCTTTTACTGCTTATGCCAGTCATTATTTGCAACTTCGTCAATAAGATCTCGGTTCGGATTACGATTGTTATGATTTCCACGATATTTTACCTCCTCATACTCTCCTGGTTGACGAGATCGAGGATGATGGAGTTGATTCTCGCAGGGGCAACGTAGGTTTGTTGTTCCTTTTAAAATGAGATATGACAGCTAACACCTGGCCGATACCTGTAATAGATATACTACTGTTCTCATTGTATTTGTCTCCGGTACAAGTGCATAAGGTTAGATCATGGTTTAAAAAAGCGCGGCAGAAAGGCGAGCTTGAGATCTACTGGATACGGATTTTGGGACAGTATAGGTTGGAAAGAATAGTCCAACATTTGATTCCAGCCAAGACCTTCTCTCCTTTACTAAGCATCGCGATTACGAAAGGGCAAGTCTCTAGAGACGAAACTCGATGACGTGTAGATAATAGAGAGATATATTGTGACCGATTACCTCTTTCGCGTTGACGTGTCCGTGAGATGCAGCGTGTCAAAGTACTGCGGTTCGCAAAGATGCCTCGCTAGCTAGGCAGCCTCACAGCCTCATTTTTTGTTCACAGCCTCATTATGTTCTGCACGGTTTTATTATATTGTTTACAAGTTTATTTATTATGTTGGAGAAAGACTTTAAGTTTTAACGCCTAGCTCAAAAGTTCTCGTTTTTTACTGAGAGACTTTTGACAAAACAACGACAAATCACCCTAACGAGGCCTCTCGACTTCAATATCTCGGGGCTAGATACCTTGGGAAATATATAGACCTAGGAACTATGGCCGACCTTGAAACAGCCATTCGGCGACACCAAGAGGCCTTGGACAGAACACCAATAGATCATCCTGAGCAGGCTGGACGGCTTGAGAGTCTTGGGAACGCGTACCATGATTGATACTTGGACTTAGGAGCTATGACCGACCTCGAAACAGCCATTCAGAGACACCAAGAGGCCTTGGACAGAACACCGATAGATCATCCTGAGCAGGCTGGACGGCTTGAGAGTCTTGGGAACGCGTACCGTAATAGATACTTGGATTTAGGAGCTATGGCCGACCTCGAAACAGCCATTCAGAGACACCAAGAGGCCTTGGACAGAACACCGATAGATCATCCTGAGCAGGCTGGACGGCTTGAGCGTCTTGGGAACGCGTACCATGATAGATACTTGGACTTAGGAGCTATAGCCGACCTCGAAACAGCCATTCAGAGACACCAAGAGGCCTTGGACAGAACACCGATAGATCATCCTGAGCAGGCTGGACGGCTTGAGAGTCTTGGGAGCGCGTATCGTGATAGATACTTGGCCTTAGGAGCTATGGCCGACCTCGACACTGCTATTCAACTATTCCAAGAGGCCCTTGATAAAACACCGGCAGATCATCCTGATCGGGCTAGTCAACTTCAAGATCTTGGGGCTGGATATAATGAAAGATACCAAGCTACAGGAGCTATGGCCGACCTCGACACAGCCATTCAACGATACCAAGAGGCCCTTGATAAAACATCGGGAGATCATCCTGATCGAGGTCGTCGACTTCACAATCTTGGGGTTGGATACGGTGATAAATACCAGGCTACAGGAGCTATGGCCGATCTCGACACAGCCATTCAACGATTTCAAGAGGCCCTTGATAAAACATCGGCAGATCATCCTAATCGAGTTCGTCGACTTCACAATCTTGGGGTTGGATACGGTGATAGATACCAGGCTACAGGAGCTATGGCCGACCTCGACACAGCAATTCAGCAATACCAAGAGGCCTTTGATAGAACACCAGTAAATCATCCTGATCGAGGTCGTCGACTTCAAAGTCTTGGGATTGGATACGGTAATAGATATCAGGCTACAAGAGTTATGGCCGACCTCGACACTGCTATTCAACTATTCCAAGAGGCCCTTGATAAAACACCGGCAAATTATCCTAATCGGGATAGTCAACTTCAAGATCTTGGGGCTGGATATAATGAAAAATACCAGGTTACAGGAGTTATAGCCGACCTCGACACAGCCATTCAACTATTTCAAGAGGCCCTTGATAGAACACCGATAGATCATCTTGATCGAGGTCGTCGACTTCAATATCTTGCGATTGGATATGGTAATAAATACAAGATTACAAAAGTTATGGCCGACCTCGACACAGCCATTCAACAATTTCAAGAGGCCCTTGATAGAACACCGGCAGATCATCCTGGTCGGGCTAGTCGACTTCGAGATCTTGGGGCTGGATATCGTTATAAATACCAGGCTACAGGAGTTATGGCTGATCTCAAAACTGCTATACAACGATTCCAAGAGGCCCTCGACCAGTCTTCGTGCCCCGTCAAGAATCGCTTGGGACCTGGGAAGTTTTTGTTTGCATTGCATGCCTATGCTAAAAACTGGCCAGAAGCATTTCAAACTGCCTTTGAAACCGTCTCTCTGGTTCCTTCACTCACACCCCGTTTTCTTGCAGTCTCGGATAAACAGCGTATTCTCGTAGACATTTCCGGCTTGGCCTCTGATGCGGCGGCAGTCGCATTAAATGCAGGGAAAACGCCCTTCGATGCAATACAACTTTTGGAACTTGGTCGTGAAGTTATCGCAGGATCACTTATCGACATACGCGCTGATATATCCGTGCTTCAACAAAAGTATCCCCAGCTTGCAAAAGAATACATTAACCTTCGAAATCAACTCGATGCTCCGAAAGCGTTGACACAACATCAAATCGACCAGCGCTACAATGCTGGGCAGCAGTTAGAAGAGAAGATCCAGACAATTCGGACATTGCCCGGATACAATCGATTTCTTCTTGCCCCATCTGAGAACGAACTAAGGAGCGCTGCAGAGTATGGTCCGATCGTTATTATCAACATCAGCGAATACCGTTGTGATGCCTTGATTATTGAGAATAGTCGACTCCGTTCTCTAGACCTACCTCGCCTTCACAGTAGCGATATTCGAGATCATATGATGGGGAATTTAGCGGCTCCAAAAATCCTTGAATGGCTATGGGAGACTGTAGCGCAGCCGGTCTTTAATGCACTGGGATTCACCCAGCCATCTTCCGACGACTACTGGCCTCGTGTATGGTGGATTCCTACCGGTCCTCTAAGCAAATTCCCACTCCATGCGGCGGGACGTCACACCAACGGCTCAACTGAAACAGTGCTCGACAGGGTCATATCGTCATATAGCTCGTCTGTCAAAGCAATCATACACGGACGCCGCCAACGGTGTAACCGAGAAGGCATGCAATCAAACACAGTCAAGGCTCTTTTTATCGCTCCGGGAAATTCAGGCCTTCCATTCGCAGCGAGAGAGGTTGAGATTCTACGCGACTTGTGCGGATCAATGACTTTAGAATCTATTGAGCCTGGACGACGTAAGCACAATGTTATATCACATTTGCCGCATTGCGATATATTCCATTTTGCAGGCCATGGTTATACAGACGATGATGATCCATCGAAGAGCTACTTACTTCTGGAGGATGGGAAGAGCGACGCGTTAACGGTTGCCAATCTTCTAGAATTGAACCTCCGTGGACGCTCACCATTTCTTGCCTACCTATCAGCGTGCGGAACCGGTCGAATCAAAGGCGAGAAGTTTGTGGACGAGAACATCCATCTGATCAGTGCGTTCCAGCTGGCAGGCTATCGTCACGTTATTGGAACGCTATGGGAGGTAAAGGATGAAATATGTGTGGACATGGCCAGAATTACATACAAGGGAATAAGAGATAGAGGCATGACAGATGAATCGGTAGCCTGGGGACTTCATAAGGCGGCTAGGGAACTTCGCGACCGTTGGCTCAGTATGCCAGTAAAGGCCGAACGTGGAAGCAAATTGGCTAGGGAGGAAGATACAAGTTTAGGAGTGGATGAGGTTGGTGCTCGTAGCGTAAATAATGGAGATCAGAGGGAGACTAGGCTGCTGAGAGATATTGTTTCATGCGACGACGACGATAAAGAGGTGGGACTATGGGTTCCTTATGTTCATTTTGGTGTTTGATTCTGATCTCTTTAGACCGAATATTACAAGATACTGTGTGTACAAGGTCGATAGCTTCAACGTCTATTTCAGAAGGGACAGAGACGAAGGATTGAATGCTGCTAGTCTTTTGATGAATACTACCCTGGCTGCTACTTTTCCTCGCTAGCTGCCCCCGAATCCGGCTCTTGAAGATGGACGAATAAGCTGATCGAACGGCATAATGTGTCGCGTGGCTATAACTAAAGCTCTCCAATACTGGCAAAAGGACTTGTCTCCTTTCACCTCATTTACCCCTTCCCACGCAAGACAGACGTTCGTTAGCTCGCCGGCCTTCGCCACCTTTATCTTATTCAGCTTTCCCATCACCTCTGAATAATCTAGCCAAAGATGTGAGACCGGCCCGCTGACAGCTCTGGTTGGTCTCTCATCCGTGTACCGAAGCCGCCCTGGGAAGATGCCAAGGAAGTCTCCAGGAGCAACAGCGACCAGTGGAGCAACAGCAAGGAGGTCGGTTGAGGCAGTCTTGTTGCTGAAAGTTCGTTTGTCGGATTGGCCTTGGAAAGGCACCAGGCTGACGTAGACAGACTTATTGCGGTCGAGTTGTCCTTTGATACCACAGCGAAGGATATGGATATTTGACTTTGTACAAGTAGGCTTCAGGTTGTGATTGGCCAAAAAGTTCTTATATTCGTTTAAGTCTTGGTTCCAGACGCTAAGATGGTCTCCCCAGCACATATTTTGTGGAGCATGAAGTCTGTCGCAAATCCACTGTTCTTCAATATCACTCTTCCCGGAGAAGTCGGCCCCTTCTTGAGCGATGATCCTTAAACGGAGCTGTTGAAGAGGAAAATCATAGACTTTATTCCAGGACAGTACCATATCAAGTTCTTTGGGATGTTGAAAGAAATAGTTCTTAAACTCACTGGTCCGGCTAAGAAGAAAAGCAGTTGCTCCATTGTCCCTCAAATCAGATAGAAGCTTCAAATAAGCCGTCCATTTGAAAATGTTGTTTCTGCTTTGGCCGTATCCTATGGCAGCTAGGAGCTTCTTTGCTGCCAATTTCTCTTGCGGGGTAATCTTACTCTTCGGGCCTGGCGCCTTGGAAAGTGGTCCGATCATCTTAGCTCGTTGCTGGATCATAGACCACCAGTACGTCTCTTTCCACAGGCGTCGGAATCGGGTCCTTATATCGTCAGCGTTCTCTTTCTCAATATGCTTCATTGCACTCTCGTATTCGCTCTCGTTGCTGAACTCGCCCATGAGCTCTGCTGGCTCGGATAAAATATCTCGCAGTTCTATCCCCAACAACTCTTTTACATCAAGACATGCAATAGCATGCTTTAAGCGATCTGACTTGATTCGATCTTTGCGACTTCTCTTTATCTGACATCGATCCTCGTTGAAACGGTTCAAACTGTTCCGCTCAACTTCTCGAAGCCTTTCTTGCGCACCCTCCAATGCAGGCTTTGCAATCAGGCGATTACATTGTGCCCAATTCTCTGTAACACCTGTCATGATCTTCACAAAAGCTGTGTGATCATCTTTTGTAAGGACATCATCTAAGACCCCTGGTATAGAGGAATTAGGATTTCTCCTATCGTCATATGTATTCTCGAGTGCCACCAGAACACAGTCCAACGACTGATCTGTCTCATCAAGGACTGATCGCCTTGCGAAAGATGTATATATGACCGCGTCTGGCAATTCAAGATCGGCAGCATTAGTCTCCGAAGTCGGATTGCTGCTCAAATCTGTACAGGAAGGTTCTGACTCGGGTGATTTTACAGAGGATATAGATGTCTCAAGACCACTCCCAGCAGGCTTAGGATCAACTATGTCTGAGACTTTGAAGGGAGCATCATTTAAGCCAGTGCTTGGTGGCAATGTCAAGGCTTCTGGAGAATAGGACTGAATCAAACGTAAAGGAGAATCTTGACAGAGAGTATCAGCTACGGATGTTGGCATTTCATCCAGGACTGCGCCATCCGAAGGCCTCGAATCTGTAGCAGAGTTCGGAAAATACTCATCCAAGATAACCATCCCATCGTTATGAGTTATTGTAGGTAGATCTTTTTCCGCCGCGATATCGACATGTGTTTCATCGCCATCTACTAGACTCGCGATAGGAGGCGCTTCTTTTAAGATCTCGAGAGATGTCATTATGCCAGAATCCCTGGTGGTCTCGGAGGTGGTAGGTTTATTAGGAGGTTTATCATTGGGAAGATCGTTGGTAGGTGGCAGGTTTGTAGGAGGAATATTATTGGAAGAATCATCGATGGAAGAATCGTCAACAAACTCGTTGGCAGCAGACTCGTCGATAGCTGATCTATTAGCGGCAAGCTTTGGCTTCTTATGCAGTTTATTCGTTTTGCTATTTGCGCTCTGCATATCCTCATAGCATCGTTTGGTTTCAGACGACTGTCGACCAGACCTGCGGAGACGTTTAAATTCGAATGTAATCGGACAAGGACTACCTGCTTCTTTGTTTAATTCGACGAGGTGGTTTTGAACTGCCAAGATCTTAGCATATGCCTATACCTTTGAGGGTCAAATATCCGCATCTTCACCTACTGGTTCGTCCGACAAGCTCGTTCAATTTATGCAACTCCCTACCTTCGATATCAAGCACACGGCATATGCGAATAATCTCACGGATATGCGGTTCAACCTGTTCAACAATATCTCTAGCCATTACGCAGCAGTGATGTCTGGAATAGAATGGAAGTGGTTGTCCTGAACTGTGGTGGCCGGGAAAAGATGAGTTTTGGAAATCTGGCTTTCGCCTATTCTCAATGTTTAATCGAGTTAAACATTAGATGCTGCAGTCACGTGTATGTCTATTTTAAAGCTCAGTGGTAGAACTCTGTGGAAGCAAATCGAACTGACATCACAAAGAAAGATGCGTGTTCTTTCGAGAAGCGTTTCTTCACAATACAAAGAAATGGCCGAGATCGATGCAGCCAGAGCTGTTCTCGACAGATTCGGACATTCAAAAGGTAAGTCCAATAGATATGCGACCCTCGCAGAACTCAGCGGAGTGCCAGAGTCCACACTGTGGCATCGCGACCATGGCCGTGCATCAAACAAACAAAAAGGTGTCAAGCAGCAATACCTCACTATCCAGGAGGAGAAAGCACTGGTTAATTATATTCTTCGAATGTCCAAGAATGGATATCCGCTGCCTGTTAAATTCGTAAGGACCCTGGCACTCGTTATCGTGCGCCAACGCACATCGATTTTCCAGGTCCCTGGTGCCGATCACGATAGTGCCCGACCGCCCGGAAAGAACTGGCCACAGGCCTTCTATAAACGCCACCCCGAACTCAAATCCATGCGAATCAAGGCACTTGATTGGGAGAGACACGACCTCCATATCTACGATAAGATAGTGGACTGGTTCACCGTGATTGAGAAGGAGCTGGCCAGGCCGGAAATACTTGCAGAGAACATTTATAACATGGATGAGACAGGAGTCCTTTTAAGTGTTTTGAACTCTCTGAAGGTCCTGGTTGGTAAGAACGAGCTTAGGAATTATCGTGGAGCAGGGGTAAAGCGCACTTTAATCACTGCGATTGAATGCATCTCCGCAGACGGTCGGTATCTCCACCCTCTTATTATTTGGCCAGCTGCTACCCATAGAAGCACTTGGACAGTGCATCCTACTCCTGGATGGCATTTTGGCCATTCCGAAACTGGATATACAGATACAGCTATTAGTCTGTATTGGATTCAACATGTCTTCGACCCACAGACTCGAGCTCGCGCGAAAGGCAAGCCACGAATATTGGTAAATGATGGATTTGGGACACACGAATCCCTTGAGACAATGAAGTTCTGTTACGAAAACAACATTGTCCTCTGCAGGCTTCCATCACATACCTCCCACAAGCTTCAACCTTGCGATGTCGGTGTTTTTGGGCCGCTGAAGGATGCCTATCGTGAGCAGGTTGAACGCTTATACCGCGGCGGCTCCAACATAATTGGAAAGCAGCATTTTACCCTTCTTTATGATCGTGCGCGGTGCAAAGCATTCAGCTCTCGGAACATTACATCTGCCTGGTCTAAGTCTGGGCTGCGACCTTTTAATCCCCAAAGAGTGCTGAAAGATATCCACAAACCAGAGGTCCTTGCCGATCCTGTAACCACTGAGACCGAGAAAAGATATTATGATACTGCAGAGACCCAGCAGCTTGTAACCCCTACAACTTCCGAAGGCTTAATATCCTTACGTAGGCAGATCGATGACAGTATTGCCCAATGCAGCGAACTTGATGATCCGTGTAAACTTTATGTCCAAAAATTGGCTAATGCTGCGGAGAATGCGTTTGCTGATCGAGCGATTCTCTTGGACGAGAATTTGCTTCTCTTTGAGCAAAATAACGAAAAAACCACCCGTAAATCTATTAAAGCAACGGTAGTTGGAAGTGCAAGAGTTATGAGTTATGAAGATATTGTTGAAGCACAAAAACAGCGTGACATGAAGGATGCAGCGACGATAACCCGGAGCCGGGGATCAAAGAGGAGGAATCCAACAGTCCAAGTTCTTGGGAAAAGATCTCGTGGTCAAGAATTCGAGGAGGCGGAGCATGAGATTAGAGCTTCGGGAATGGCAGGATATTGTTCTGTGTTAGACTTTAAGTGATTTTAGATCAAATTTATGGTCGCTTTAGAAATTGGAGAAATTTTTGGTGCAGTGCACTGCAGTCGGTTGCAAAATAGACCCTCCACGAACTTCGCAATTTTTGTCATGTGATCCATCAAGGTCCGCCCAGCTCTCAGATGCTAGTGATGATCAGGATCGTCACAAGGTCTGAGTTATATGATCTTGACTTCAACCAAGCAATTACTGGGACCCGCCCTTAACCTCTTTGGCATACTTTCTGGCACATGTTAATCCAGCTCTGAACCAGAACCAAAAACACATTCAATAGTGGATCTATGCTAATATCTCGTAGCTTATAAGTTTCGTAAAAAGGGATTGGTCTTCCTGAATTTGTGTTAAAACGTCCAAAATGGTAAAATCTAATGAAGGAGAGGACAATGTCAAATAAAGCCGAGAGCCAGTCTTACCTAGAAGTGCATAAATGTCTATAGCCTTTCGTTCCTCGTAAGCTTCAAATTAAATCTCTATCCGATGAACCGCCAATTCGCTTACGACTTTTAGCGTGAAATAAGGCTTGGCGCCCCCTGAAATGAGGGTATGAGGACCCATCTACCATTCAGGACCATGAAACCTATCAAAACAAGCTCCCTCTTTGCAAAGGGCTATATTACAAGTTGCGCACCCATATACACTACTTTTCCTACACCCAGGACCCCTTATATTGCCTGAAATCTCCCCTAGAACGCGCCTTTTCTTCCTAGGAACACCCTCCCTTTTGCAGACTACGCATTCACCCTTATTGCCCCTGAATATGAGCGAGTGCTTTGCCCTAGGTAAAACAGACAGTGGTCTGTCTAGCTGTATATCAGGGACCCTTCTTTTCTTCCTTCCAGAGGTGCCAATTGCAAAGCACTGGTCAATAATTACTTGCCTAAACTTCCTGTGATTGGTGTATTTCAGGTGCTTCTCTACAGGAGAGTGGAAGCTCAGTAAGTAGGCATTGACTAGGGCAGTGTCAAGGAGCCACGTGACAAGTGAATGGTGGCCCCCCTTTCTGTGGATCCTCTGAAGGGTGTAGCTTGCCTTAAGTTGATTTCCTTGGTCAACTGCACCCATCTTATGATTGTATTTATCATCAAAGAGAGGGATCTTGAGCGTAGCCGTAGGTTGATCTCCAAAAGGGGCCCTTGCTGTCTTTGCTGAGGTGCTAGTCTCTGAAGGGCGTTTCCGTACTGACTCCACCATTTCAAGCTCCCCATCAACACTAGTCATAAAGAGGACTAGAGCGTTGTCTTTCCAAGCAATAAACATGATCTTTCCGTCTGTAGAAGGCTCATAGAAGAGAGAGCCCCAGGCTATGGCGTCCTTCTTAGCGTCCTGAACCTTCATTTCACAGAACCTCTTTAGTATGCCAGATTTAGCTGTACAGGTGCCAGTGACGCCAATACCCCTGTCTCTCATATACGTCAAAAGCTTGACGTTTGTGAAGAGATTGTCTAAGTAAATGATGTACCCAGCAGGAGGGACTTGTGACATAAGATGCGCAACAACTGCTGAGGAGTTGTTGGTCCCTAGTTCCTTAGGTTGGGGGACTTGGTAAGGGCCCAGGGTGCCACGTGATTTCTTGCTTCTAATAGTGCCTTTCCTGTGAAAGCACCATGTCAAGAAGTAACCTAGTTGAGCTAGGACCCAGATCTTATATCCTTCTTCATTTGGTTTCCCTGGAATGATAAGAGTGTCATAAGATCTCCCTTGAAAGGGGGACATAGCCTCATCAATAGCAATATCTCTTCCAGGCGTCCAGAGCCGTAGGCTAGTCTCTTTGATATGAGTGCTCAGGGGCTCTAACTGTAATAGCTGTTAGCACATTCGCTTGCTAAAACAAGGACGGATTTCTAGTGCGTACTCTCTCAAAAACTGTCTCAAACTTAGCGCCCGGCTCTGCATCTACTACTCTCATTCTAAGATGAATTGCCTCAAACCTCTGCCTTGACATAACTTCTCTAATGTTGTGATGAGGTCTATTAGGCCCTGTAGCCCAGTAATCTTTTTGACAGGGCTCTAGGTGGAGGCCTATATATATCCTAATGCCTAGGTAGGCATATATCTCTTCACACGTGACTGGTTTCCAAGCATTTAGCCTAGCATACTGCCTTAAATCTTCAGTAGGGAGTTGCTTTACCCTTTCATTAGTATGATTGACTATTTGACAAATCATATCCGTAGAAAGGAATAGTCTAAAGATCTCCCAGGCATCTGAAGGCAGTATGGAAGGGGGGAGGTTGATTTTAGGGTGAAAATTGGGTAATTTCATGCCGTCAAACTGGGTGCCTGCCTGCGTAGCCGGGGGAAGGTCGGGACGAAGTGTTGCAGGGTCCGTAGAATCAGATACCACATCTTGCAGAGGTTTATTAGGCATTTTGAGTGCAAATTGATGCTTCTAGAAGTATCGCGTTCTTGTTTGTTTACATTTCTAAGTTTTGGTGTTCCTGCCTGCACGTGATAAAATGGTTCGTGCGCACGCTAAAAGTCGTTCTGGCGGTTGAGGGGATAATGTTCCAATTTACGAGTGAGATGTTGTTTAAGGATGTTGAAATTTCATTAACCACTTTGAAGTGCTGGATAGCTTCGAGAAGAAGTATACGCACACCACATCCATTCTTCCTGCCCTCAAGAAGGTCGGAATATCTCGTAACTCCGTCCGAATTGGCAATGAATATCCATACTCTGAGCCGTAATTTCCGACATGCCTCCGTCAGCCCCTGGACATATGGTGTCAGGCTGCGAATGTGATGTCCAAGCGTGAATCGTCGAAGCAATAAACTTATAGGTCGGGATCAGTAGTTGCTGACCTCAAAACTCGTTAAGTTAATACGTCGCCCTTGTTCATAGTGTCAATGGACACTCCGTCATCAGATCCAGCACTGCGTTCCTCAGCCACTTGTTGCTGACTATTGAATTTATGCCTGAGGACACAGAGGCCCACAGCCACTTTACCAAGGGGCAGTTTGAGCCGAGAACATTCTTGAAGATTGCGGACCATGATAATTGTCACCCCTGAAAACACATCACCATTTTAATTACAATACCCAAAAATACTTATATGCTATATTGAGCATTCTAGTACTGACACTGCTCTAGTTTTAAGTTCTAAGATACCGTGAAAGTGGAGTAAATATAAAGTGTAAATAGAGCTGACTTGGAATCATGCATTATTGACATACTTTAAGCACGTTTTTATTGAACTCTCCTAGACAAAAATACTATGTTAGGAAGCCAAAGTAATATAGTAAAGAATACATTGTTTAGTATAAGAATATTATAATTTTGCGTTGAAATTTTCATGGTTCCGATAAAATGTCAGCTTTACTACGGGATTTTCGCTTCGCAGGGATGCCGGTTACTCGAAAGAAAGCCTTGTCTAGTTCTTCGACAATGGCCGCTGACACCAAAGGTGATGCCTTGCCTATGTTACTACCCATAGCTTGTGATGCATTAATAGCTCTGGCCGCTCCGCCAACCGACTGCTTTGGTATGGCGTCTCTCTCTCGAACCATTCCTATAACTAATTATCACAATTATAAAAAATATAAAAAATACATTTCTAAACATCAATTCTCGAAAATCCATCAAAATCCCCAATCCAATATTTAAAATCCATTACAAACATTTCCCAACACCCAAATATCTTCGAAAAACACCAACTTCCGATTCCAGACTCATTACCTTACTTTCATAGCATTAAGTAATTAAGGTTATACCTTTCTCATAACCAGTCACCGCCGATGACTACCCGACATTGAAATAACTTTTCAAACAAGTAATTACTAAGCGAACCCTCTCATTACACGGCACATTTTGTTTCCAACACACGGCGGCCTTTGCAACGCAAAGAAATATTGAAAATGCGAACCTGAAAGATGAATGAATTACTTTATTTACCTTGCCAGGCGCTATTCTGAGGAGATGTGCATTGTAATAACGAGGAGGAGTGGATCTTGATATTGGAAGGGAATTGCTTGTAATATTTTTATTTTTATAATTTTTATTATATGAATTAAATTGGAATAATAAGTAAGAAAGTTTGGGAAAATAGGGTTTAGATAGAAGTATTATAATAATTTCAATATTTTATTAAATGAATAAAAATATTTAAATAATAAAAAGCGAAATACAACTTTAATACTCAACGAAAAGTAGTTAGAGTAGACTTTTTATAATTGCGACGGATCACTACCGCTAACCAAGAATACAATACAGCAAACCAACAACCAAAGCACCCAATTACCAGGTTCCACCACTCGCTCGCTCAATCCCGATATTCCTCCACAACCCCCGTTTCCGTAACGCCCACGCCCTTCACCGGCGGACTTTCACTCCCAGCAGCACCCGCAACAATCGCCTCTTTATTATGAAACTTCAGATCACTCAACCCATACACCACCAAAAACACAATCCCCAAAAACGCGCTGATGCACGAAAAAACCAGCGCCACGATCCCGCGGGACGTGAATCCTCCAGGCAGGAATGCAGGCTGGACATTCTGGCCTTTTAGATCGAGGAAGTCCTCGGTATTGGCAGCGGCGTTGCCGGTGTGCGGGACGCCGGCGGCTTGGCACACGTCGTAGTGTTGTTGGGGGATGGAGAGGCGTTCTTGGATTTGAGTCGGGGCTTCGATGAAGAGGAGGCCGAGGCCTTGGGATAAGTGCCAGTCGATGTGGCAGTGTAGGAACCAGACGCCGGGGTTATCGGCGACGAAGCGGAAGACGACGAAGCCTTGGGCGGGGACGACGAAGGTGTCTCTGCGGGCGGGGATGGCGGGGAATGCGGTGTGGTTTTGAGGGTCGTAGGGGATGGGGTCGCCGGTGGTGTAGTCGTAGAAGGTGGGGCCGTAGGAGGGCTCGCGGTTGATGACTTGGAAGTTGTGGCCGTGGAGATGGAAGGGGTGAGTGCCTGAGTCGGCATTGTTGAGTACCACTTGAACAATCTGGTTGTGGTCGAGGATGATGGGATGTGTGAACTCGCCGTAGATCTCGGAATTGGTGGAGAGGTCGCCGGATGATAGGACGGAGAATAGAGTTGGGACCTTGGGTGTGGTGTATGAGATGTTGTCGAGAAGCGCATAGCCAAATCCATTGTCTAAATTCAGCATGTTGATCGTCACCTCGAGCTCGAAATCTGGCTCTGGTAGGAGCGGCATCTGGTCATATGGGATCAGAGTGAAATCATCAAATGGATTAAGATCTGAAGCTACGTCGACGGTGATATTGGCTTGTGGGAGTGGCGCGTCTGCGTTGTATTGTAGCCAGTTGGTGTTGTTGAGTTTCAGGTCAGACGGAATACCGTCGAGTAGAACCGAATCAGCAACCGTGACAATAGCATAATTCGTGTCAGTCGAGTTTTTCGTTGTCAGAAGGATGGAATACCGCTGAGCGATCGCAAGGTAAAGAATGTCGGCTTCTGTGGGCTCTGTATAAACGCCATCAATCTCGACAATGGTGAAGTTGTGGTCTTCTATGTAGAAGTACTGAGAAACAAATGCACCGACGTTGATCAGTCGTATTAGATACGTGGTATTTGGTTTCACCGGGAGGCTTGTATTGAATGTATCGTTGAAGAGGAAAGCCTGAGGAATTGGCTCGGCTCCGGAAGGGTTGTATACCGACAAGAAGTCGGGTGCTATGCCTTCCACCAGCTCATGGTACCAGTCACTTAGAGTGACGACAAACTCCTCTTCATACTCATCATTGAAATAAGCATCGGTATCGTGCACAATCAAGGCCTGGCGATAGCCATCAGGATAGCAGTAATCTGTGTGGCAATGGTACCAGTACGTTCCATTCTGATTGACGGTAAAATTGTAGGTGAAGTCGTATCCAGGAGGGATCGGGCATTGGGTGACCATTGAAGGACCGTCCATCTCGTTGGTGCCATTTTGGTACATGCCGTGGAAGTGGATGGTGGCATTCTTGTCACCAAGGCCGTTGTGCATGTTGACAACCAGTTGGTCGCCTTTGTCGACCTCTATCGTCGGCAGCGGCCATTGACCATTTACGCCAACAACCTTTCTGTCCATTAGCCCGTCTGGGTTGGCCGTCACCCAAGTGACATTGAAATCGTAGGTGACGGTCTTTGCTGTGCATTGAGGGGAAAACAGTAGCAGCAGCATGCCCGCCCAAAGGGCGACGATGGCGAGTTTTGCCATCTCGTAGCAATGTGCTGGCTGTTGGGAGAAGAGGGAGAAGAGGGAAAGAGGAAGGGTGGGTTGACGGTTGTGCTGTGATCGATTGCGCCGGGATGGGGAATGGAAGCAAACAATGGCTGCCAGTTCGGGGGGTGGATTTTGCTTAAGACGAAGAGCTCTGGAGGCTGCGAAGATGAGTTCGATATGGTCTCATGGGAAGGGTTCGATGAGTGTCCCAACTTCGACTTTCCGTCCATTCCCTCCAGCATCGACCTGGTTTTTTTGGTTTTTCTGGTTTTTCTGCCGTGCCATTATTGAGCTTGCAGGGAAATGCAGGTGGACACTGGACTGGCTGGAGCTCCTCGCTTCACATGCCTCGGGCCACATGGGTCGGCCAGTCGGCCAGTCAGCCCATCACCTGCCGCTCCGTTCACCCTCCCTTGCCGTCTCCCCCACACCGGTGATTATCGGAGGATCAGATAAGACAAATCAGGAAGGAATCAGGAAGGAATCAGGAAGGCACGGCCTCCGGTCTCGCTACCGCCCCGCAACGACTGGCCAGCGAAGGGCCGGCGGAGTGCGCACATGGGACGATTGGTGGAGACGAAAACTCTTCGCGCATGCATTTGCGGGCCTAGCGCGCAGAGTGGGTCCACCCCCCTCGCTTGCCGTGTTATCTGATCGTTTGATGGCCCCATTGAAGCAGAACGAAAATGGGGCTAATGCCGAGCTGGGAGCACTCCTTCCGATCGTTTAAATCGTGAGCGCGAGGGCGAGGTTGATCTGCTCGCTCTTCGTGCTCCCACACCCCACACCTTGAGTTACGAGATAGTTTTCCCATTGTCCACACTCGCCTCGACTTCACTCGTCCTCTTCCTGATCGATAAATTCGTGAGGGTGGTCTGCTGTCGTGGCTGGCTCTTCTTCTTTTCACACTTGGAGATACCATCATACACATCCGCCTCGACTCGGCAATCGACTCTCACCATCACCATGCCCAACGTATTTGCACCGCAAGTGTTCTTCATTGTCTTTCGAGAGACTCTGGAAGCAGTCATCATCATCTCAGTTCTTCTATCGTTCTTGAAGCAATGCTTAGGTCAACCAGACCAGGACCAGCAGATTTACAAGCGCCTGGTCCGACAAGTATGGGCAGGTTCGATAGCCGGCATTATCATCTGCCTGGTCATCGGTGGCATTTTCATCGGCGTCTTTTACGGTCTAGGTAAAGACATCTGGGCACAATCTGAGGATCTTTGGGAGGGCATCTTTTACTTGATTGCCACCATCATCATTACCATCATGGGGCTTGCCCTTCTGCGCATCAACAAGACGAAGGAGAAGTGGAAGGTCAAGATTGCACACGCTCTGGTTGACAAGGCAAAGCATCATGATGCAGGTTCCCGGCTCGGCGCATGGTCCAGAAGATACGCCATGTTTATTCTTCCCTTCATTACGACCCTCCGTGAAGGAGTCGAGGCGGTTGTGTTTGTTGGCGGCGTGTCTCTCAGCTTGCCCGCGACGGCATTTCCAATCCCAGTCGTGACGGGCTTGCTCGCAGGTCTCCTCGTTGGATGGTTTATCTACCGCGGAGGAAATGTCATGTCGATCCAGATCTTCCTCATTGCCTCAACGAGCGTGCTGTATCTGATTGCGGCAGGCATGTTCTCCAAGTCAATATGGAGCTTGCAATTTCACACCTTCGCTCAGAAGGTCGGCAGCGATGTGGCCGAGGCAGGAGATGGACCCGGCTCGTACAACATCAGGGAGACCGTCTGGCATGTCAATTGCTGCAACCCGGAGATTGACAATGGGTGGGACGTCTTCAATGCGCTTCTGGGTTGGCAGAATACGGCCACTTACGGCTCTGTTATCGCCTACAACGCGTACTGGATAGGGATCATGTTCTCGATCGCGTGTATGCTCTATGAGGAGCGGACAGGCTCGCTACCGTTGAAGAAGCAGATCGTGGCATTCATGCTCAAGGTCCCTGGACTGAAGAGTTACGTGAAAAGAAAGCAAGCCATCTCAGACGAGAATGCCGCCGAGATCATCCGCCAGGGCCAGGAACATTTGAGGACTGGGACAATGTTCGAGAGCAATGGGGAGAAGTAGTTGCATGCCAACGATGGTCTGACAAGGAAGGTAGCCATGAGAAGGCCAGAACATCTTGTAACGAAGCATGGGCTTCATCGTTCCTCTTCGCAATCGAATTAAAAAGTTGGTGGTAGCTTCTATTCTATCTGTAATTCTTGAGGCTACACATGTACAATAATACCATGATCATCGGCCACCGCAAGCCTTCCATACGTGATAAGTCCTCGCCGTGAATTTCCACACGCATAGAGTAGAGTGAGATAGGACACCTCCCTCCCCATCCACGGTATCGCAACTCCGAGAAAGAGAGGAAGCGGTATTTTCGCGTCCTGTACTGTACCTGCTCCCATCTACTGTAGCTTACTGTACACGATCATCACGCCCCTCAACTACAGCTATAGCAATAGCGACATCCCGTACGATTTCATTTCCATTGGTTGCATCTCCTTAAGCAGCAGTAGAGACGGGCCACTGGACGATCCGAGTTATCCGAATTTATCCGCATGGCACCCTCCGCGGATCAGATAACAAACTCGAGCATGCATCTGCCACCACACTAACGCCGACTCAAACCTTTCTTTTGCAGCTATAGCGGGGTACAGTATCATGATATTTCTATTTTCAAAACGCCGCAAATAGTCGACAAGCAAGTACTGTGGAGCTGCTTCATTCTCGCTATTCAACGCCGGTGGGTGAATTTCGAGGCTCGATTCATTTTGAGAGTGGAGGTGGAGCGAATGCTAGAGTAAGACTCAATAAGCTTTACCAAGCTCTACCAAGCTTTGCGAGAGAGAGCTTCTCACGGCGCATCCCCACCTACCTACCTAGCCCGTCTCCACACGGCCAGATGCGCTTCGCTTGGCATCGGCCGACTTCCTGCACCACTTCCCCCTTCCCCCTTCCCACCGGTCTAGAACTAGAACTAGCCTTTCCTGCTCCCGTTGAGCATTGCATGCATACATGCATCAAGCTGCAGAAGGAGGTCCATGCACGGCTCACCTCAATCTTATCAGATTTTTCACCTTCACCTTCGCTTTTTTTCCATCTGCACGCACGCACGCCAGAATAGTAGTACAGTACAGTATCGTATCGTATCGTATCCTTCCTGCAGTGCAGCCACTCACTCACTCGCTCACACACCCCACGACCCTGTCACAAGCATCAATCAACTCGCAATCCAATCCAATCCATGTGTCAAGTCACCGCCTCCACGTCCACGGAAACAGAAACAGAACCTCGCATACCTACCTAGTTCTAGTGACATGACCAACTCGCCGCCCCATCCCCATCCCCATCCCGTTTCCCGCACCCTGACAACTGACAAGCCGAAATGAATAAACCGCACGTAATCTTATCTGATCGCGGCCGCATCTAATCTGATGGCGAGGCGAGGCGAGGCGAGCCCATCTAATCAGATCCGGCCATCAGATAACTTTCATCCACCTCCCTGTCACCAACGAACGAACCAACAAACGATTTTTCTCCGCTCGCTCCGATGATCGGTCGGGGTCTGACTGACTAGGAGGGAGTATTGTATTCTGTTGTCACATTTTACCTAGCTTCCCTGCTTCCCTGCTTCCCTGCTTCCCTGCTTCCCTGCTTCCCTGCTTCCCTGCTTGTCTTGTCTTGCCGGCCGCTGACGGACGGATTCCCAGAAATGGATCTATCCATCCTATCCTATCCTATCCTGTCCTGGCTTGTGGAGATGCGCTTCTATTCTATCCTTGCAATTAACTTGGCAAGGTCCAAGGTCCAAGGTCCATGATGGATGGGAAGTTGGGAACCGACTTCCACTTGACTAACCCAACCCAACCACAACACCAACCCGCTCGCTTTCTCTATTCTGTGGATTTTTGCTGTTTTTATATATATATATATATATATATTTTTTTTTTGGCGGTTGGTTAGTTAGTTGGGATTTGGAATTACATTAAGCTGCGCTGCGGCCGACGTGACCACTCTGCTTCGTGAAGAATAGTAATAGTAATAGTACCAGTACCATGGAAGCCGGCCGCGGATTCCTCGTTTCTCGTTCCATGTTCCTTCTGTGGAACATTTTCGTGCAGTGGCCGAGCGAGGGGTTTGCTGCGTGCATGGGATGGGAATGAGTGCATGGAAACCTCCCTACCTACCTACCTGGTTAAAATATACAAGGGTCTGCTCACTGCATGAACGAGTGCAGCATGTACGGAAGTTCTCTGAGAAAGAAAGAAAGGAAGAAAGAAAGAAACGGAGATGTGACCGGTCGGTCGGTCATGTGCGTGCTTAACTCTCTCTAGGAAGAGCAGGAGGTCAGTGTGGTAGGTAGCCATTCCATCCATCCATCCCATCCCATCCCAATCCAAATCCCGTCCCTCCTAATGGAGGACATTATCACACATTACATTGCATGGAGGTGCATGCATGCATGCATCCGACTAGGTAGGTCGAAGCTTGGTAAGGAAGGAAGCTTTCTTGCTGCACGGTACGGTATTGCACCACACAGATGTAACATCTTACCAAGCAAGAGAAAGCTTGATGGGTGCCGCCCGCACTTACTTCATTTTTCCGGATCATCACGTAGGGATGGAAAGTGGGGAAGGAGGGAAGGAGGCAGGGAGGGTTATCGACCTATGTATATTCCTCCCTCCCTCTATTTCTCTATCCATCTATCTATCTATCTCGCTGGACGGGTTTTATGTCCATCCATCCAACACTCCAATAGATTTTTTTTTGTGTTTATAAAAACCAACGATTGGCTTCCTCTTTTTACTTCCTTACTTACTTACTCTATTTGACGAACGGACGGCAAGATATTATATCAAGTCCTAGAGAATCGGCCACACCTCATCTCACCTCACCTCACATCCCATCTCAACCCCATCCATTCATCCAAAATGACCACCTCACCCTCTCACCGCACCCACCTCCACCTCCACCTCCTCCTCCTCTTCACCCTCTATTCCCTCACCTCAGCCTCACCATCCTCCTCCTCCTCCCTCTCCCACCAAGAACCCTCCCTATCCCTATCCCCCTCCCTCTCACCCCGCGCGTACCCCAAAAGCACAAAACACCTCTCAGACAAAATCCACGGCACAATCATGGGTCTAACCGTCATCCTCCTCTTCCCCCTAGGCGCGCTCTCCACTAAATTACTTGCGAGAGCAGTCAGTCCGAGGACGTTGTTGCGCATTCATGTTGGGTGTCAGGTGTTGGGGTTGGGGTGTTTGGTTGCGGGGTTTGGGGTGGGGGTTTGGGTTGCGGTTTTGCATGCTGAGGTTTGTGTGTTTTTTTTTTCAATTTGGTTTTTTGGTGTTTTTGGTGTTTTTGGGAGGGGGAAATTTTGAGTTTTGATTTTTGATTTTTGAGTTTTGGGGTTGTTTGGCAGCTTGGTTTGAAATAGCCAGCCAGCCAAGAGAGTGTGGAGCGACGTGTTCTCCTTTCCTCTCCTTTCCTTTCCTTGCCATATATCAACTCATTTCACAACCCCATTCCCATTCCCAACCACCATAACACGAAAAACCACCAGATTTTCCTAACCTGACTTAACTAACACCCGCCTCTCCACAGGTCTACAACGACCCCCTCGGCCACGTCGTCCTCGGCACCATAATCGTCGCGCTCTTCCTCCTCCAACCCATCCTCGGCACCACCCACCACATCCTCTACAAAGCCTCCAAAACCAACCAGATCTTACGTCAAACCCACATCTGGTTCGGTCGCGTTCTTATTATTCTGGCGATTGTGAATGGAGGCACGGGCTTGGATCTCGGGGCTAATAGTCCGGGGGGAGAGAAGGCGTATGGGGTGTTGGCGGGGATTGTGGGGGTAGTGTATTTTGCGGTGGTGGGGGTTTGGTATTGGGGGAGGAGGGGGGGGAAGAAGGAGGGGATGGGGAATGGAAATGGGGGGAGTGAGGTGGAGAGTGGGGAGGGGGAGGTGGTGGATGTTGGGGGGAATAAAATGGGGTGAGAAGAGGGAGTTGGTGAGATGGAAGTGATGAGAGATGGGATAGATGAGTTGTTTACATATAGACCGAGAGAAGAACTCATTTACAATGGTAGAAAATATCGTTAAAGATATCTCGCTAAATTAAAGCAAGTATTTTTAAAACCGAAAACTTTAAAATAGCAAGTATATTCGTTATAGAGATCCCCCGTAATAAAGCGAGGGATTTTGTCTCAATCTTTGGATTATTCGATATCTTATTTATATCTCTTATCCCGTCCAAAATAAGGATAACATCAATGGGACATTTACCACCATAACCTCAAATAACAAAGTCCACCTCCGTTTCCGTTTCTGTCCTCGAGGAGTCACTACTCTACTCTAAGCCAAGAGTAAGCATTCCCAAACATCAATACTATCAATCCATCCATGTCCGCAATACCTCATAATACATCCAGCCGCAGGATCCAAAACAAACCCGCAACCAACCTAAAGATTCAATCATACATTACATTAATACTAATAAAAAGAAACTCGAATAACCAATTTCATATCCCCCAAAACCGCGTACAAAAAATTCCACCCTATGATTTATATATATTCTCTCAAGAATGCTATCTCTATGCAGAAATAAATCGCTATTAACTAAAGATCTTTAAGAGATCTCTATCCTCAAAAAAGAGCCGCATGCAAAGTGAAGATGAATTCAAAGTAGAAAGAAGGAAGGAAAGAAAGAAGTAAGTTCTGCGAAATTCAACTTTACTTACCCAACTACCACCTAGCTAGCTGCCGAAACGGTAAAGTTAATATATAAGTAATCCTCTTCTTTTCGGCCTTAAATTGCGATCTACGGGATCTATCCACTCACTACTGCCCTATCGAAAGGAATCAACTCCTATGTTATCTCTTAAGGCGATTCGGGCCAATATCGATGGATAGGATATTTTCTTTCCGTGAGAAAGAAGATGACGTGGCTGCTAACTTTTAGGAAATTGTAGTTTTCGAGTAAGGTTGAAGACTTGGGATAGGCGGACGTAATTATTGATGTGGAAGAGAGAGCTGAGCGTGATTAATATCTGCTAGTGTACTAAGGGTCCTATAAAAAAGCGGTTCTAAAAATAAAAGGATTAAAGCTCTTTAGTATTTACCTATCCTGAGATCGAAAGGCGTCTTTATGTATCTATAGAATAAGAGCTTCGAAATATGCAGAGTATAGCTAGTTTCATATTAAAGCTATAAATTATCGGGTAGATTAGATAATATTATAAAGATTATCGATATATCTAGCTTTTGGGAGATTATGAAATATAGAACGAAGCTGGCTTCTCTTGACTTTGATTTTGATTTTCTGGTTGATTATATTAGATAAATACATAATGCTAGCCAGACTTGTAGATGGGTAACCCGGGTCGTACCCAGGGGGGGGGGGGGGGGGGGGGGGGGGTTTCACGGGAAAAAAAAAAGAATTTGTAATTTTACGGGGTTTTGGGAAGGGGACAAAAAAAAAAGTTTTAAAAGGAGAAAAAAAAAAAAAAAATGAAAAAAAATTATAAGGAAGATAAATTTTTTTTTTTTATTTAGATATATAAATTATAGCCCCCGCAAAAAAAAAAACGGAAAAACATTATATATTTTTTAATATAAAAAAAATTTTTTTTTATATAATATATTATTATATAA